>JARSSU010015601.1:0-129905 GCA_029619165.1 Eurosta solidaginis | reverse complement strand
TTGTTGGGTCCGTTAATTTATTATATATTTAATGCTCGCAAGATTTTAGGGTTTTTTTATTCGTCCCTGCTATAACTTTTCCATTTTCTTTCTTTCTATCTTGATAGTGGTAGGTTTCACGCCGTTTTATAGGTTTTTTTCTAAAAGTTGTATTTCTGCTGTCGGTCGTCAATTCCAATTGTTTTTCCGTTTTTTATCCCTTTTTTCCGTATTTTGGTGAATTGTGCGTTTTTTTCTCATTTTTCGTAATTTTTTCGGATATCGAAAATCGTGGGCGTTTCGTAATCGATTCGTTTCTATTTTCATACTTATGTCGTGAGGTTCAGTAATTCACGTTAACTAGGTTCATTAGAGATGGTTCCGATTTTGCTCAGTTATCGTTTAACGGCCTGTGCGGAAGGGTAGATGACGAGTCTGTGTATATAGCTGGGCGTTGCGTCAAGCCGATTTCTGCCTATTTCACTAGAAACGGTTGGCGTTCATTAAATTCTGGTTCCTCTCCCAAATTTCAAGGGATTGGTTATTTTTTGTTCGACTTATGGCGTTAAAATATCCTCTAGGACAAATTGAATGGGAAAAAAAAGAGAAAGAAGGGCGGAGTCACTCTCATTTTGAAATTTTCTTTTATTTTGTTATTTTAGTGTTGCACCGTATTATTGGCTGGTAGTTGAGTGTTGACGTATTTTGCTTATATACTTGTGGATATGTTAAATTTTTTGTTAACGATTTTGCACTTTGAAGGAACCATTTTTTTTTTAAGTAGGCGTGGTCCTTCTCCTGATTTTGTCTCTAATTTTATTAGGCGTGAATAAGTAATATGAGTAGGGTTCTTCCCATATTTTCTCCTCGTGGTGTCTTTCAACTGATTGCCATTATCGGCTTGCGAGTTTTATAATTACTTTCTTTTAAGAAGTGGCGGTGTCCACGCCCGTTGTCTTAAAATTTTACTAGTTTCTTATTTGCGTCTAGGTCGGCTTCTCTACCAGTTTCGTCGCTTTACGTCTCTTGTATGAATTTATCGTACTCTTTTTCGATTTTTCGAATATTTCGTGTTCGAAAGAAGAGTGGCGTGTTATAGTCCTGTATTGTTCGTTTTAAATAGAGATCTGAGGTGGTGATCAGGAACCTACATTCAATTTCATCAAGATACCCTCAAAAATTTGCTCAGTATATCGTGTTAACGACGGACTGACGACGACGGACATGGCTCAATCAAATTTTTTTTTCGATCCTGATTATTGATATAGTTGAGTCCTATAGATATCCCGATTCCGTTATATATGTACACACCGTTTCCAGTCAAACTGTATATGCTCTGTTAGCTCTGCCTCAACTGAGTATAAAAATGCGGGAAATTTCCCATTCTGCCGTGTATTGAACCGAACATAACCTAACATATTTTCGTCTTGGTTTAACCTAAAAAATAATTGGAAGCTATTCTGTGAAATGCAACAAATTTTCACGCGGTGTAATCGACTCTCACCTGCGCTCAACTGATCGTTTAATACTTTATTTGATTATCTACTTTGACCACTTGTCGCGCCATTCACACACACCTACGCATGTAATTTTTCTAAATAAATGAAAGCACGCTGACCCCGACATGGAAATTCAAAGTCACTTCCAGTTAAAATTTCAGTTGTTTTTAGGACTTGCCGACTATTGGCGTCAGAGCCAAGTTCTTTAGTTCAACATGAGTTGCGCCGTCAATTATTTGGACCGCTCCGGCGCGGCGTGAGTTTCAATTAATATACAAATATCAAATTAACTGAATTATTACAAGAAAAAAGAAAAGGATTTCATAGCATGCTTTAAACGTATCTTATTTATTTTAAAAATACATGATCAAATCAAAATACATAAGTGATTGTATAGACTAATATCATAATAAAAGTTGAATAATGCAGTGTAATATTTCAAAAAATTGCTTGGGAATAAGAAGGATTGCATCTCTATGCCAACTATAAGAGCGAAAGGTAGGCATGCAATTCAAAGTATTCAACTAGAATCCAATAAGAATTGTGAAAAGTGCTAAAGCCCGAGATACAAAGAGGCGTACAAAACGGAATTTTTTTCTAATTTTTTTGCAAATTAATTCAGAATGATAGATACATAAATGTGAAATGTATAGCATACTTACACATAAAAAGACTACGAATATTTCATATATATTCTAATAGTGCTAGATGTATAAAATCGGTTATGTGTTGATGTTTTTGAGCGCTGAGCACTTTGTATTAGTGGTATGCGCATTTTGATGCTACTTTACACCTACACATATAATCATACGTGAAATTTTTTGTATAGCTCAGTGAATATCACAATAACCAAAGTAAAACAAACAACAATCAATTTTTGTTTTCGTGGAATTCGTTAATCAAATTAGATCAACAAAAAAGTTTTTTGCATTTATAAATAATAAAATTCTGGTAGCCGAACACCTTTTTAAAATAATACATCCACAACCACGTACATAACATATGTGCAGGAAGCACGTTTACAACAATCAAATCAGCAGAAAAATAAATGGCGCGATTATTTCAACTTTTAATGTGATGATTTCTTTGAACGGAAAGTACGCTTACGAATTTTTAATTGTAAATAAATTGCATTTGAGAATTTGCCCTCTTGATTCACATTTAGTTTGTCGAACTGCGAGGTGTAGAAAATATGTAAGCAGTATTTGCATTCTTTATGCGTATATATTTTTTTGACATTCACACTTGAAACGTTTAATGACCTGTGTCATCTGTTTGATTCTATATATGTATATAAGTATAGGGTGGTCCTTATAATCAACTAAACATTTTTCCAATCCATCTATTCAAACGGTTATTACCAAAGCTCAATAATGCACATTCTGTTCCGGTTGAAGAGCTTGGGCTAGGGCATGAAGGTGTTTTTTTTTCACCATATTTTGCGCATCATGAGCCCAATAATAAGTGCGCGTATGCTTTTCTACTAACCAAATATATACATATGTCCCCTCCTATTCATCTTAGAATGGCTGACCATCGTTATTCGTTGTATGCGTTTGCAAGCTTGTTTTACCGATGCTGAGAGATTCTAATTCTTAGTTTTTCGGTGTAATTATGTATCCTTCCTTTTTTTAATTTAACGATACCACCGCTACTTTATTAGAAAAGACTTGCACCTTTTTCGCCAGGCTTTATGAGGCCTCTGTTTACAGTGTCGACTATAACACTTGATGCCATCGTTGCTGATCCAGAGGCCAAAGAGCGCTGCTTGACTAATCGGATTTAGATAGAGCCACCCTATGACCTATCTATTTGTAACCAGGAAATCTTTAATACGCGGGCTCCTGTGTCAGCGAAGGACTCGTCTTGAAATAGCTCCTGGGGAGTGCCGGGCAGGCTTCAAAGGTGTGACGGTAGTTGCGAGTTGCTGTCATCGCCTTCCCACCTCCCCACTCTACTTCAGATCCGGCTACGAAAACTTACACGCTCTTAATGTCTCCTGAACCTTTTCCCCGTCGTTCCCTGTTAGATTAAAATCTATAAAGATCTTGCACAAAGCCGAAGACTTGAAGCAAAAACCCAATGTCCCTACAGATACCTAACACTATCGCAGTTCGTCTCGCTAACACGGGTAGAAAACTAAGCGTAGTACCGCTAAATCATGACTTCGTAGACTTTAAAGCATTCACTTCCTAAACACGAACTGTGTAAAAGTTCCCCAACCACCACACCACGACCACGAGACCACAAAGAGCCCCTAAAACTCAAATTTTGCTAGTCCTCTCGTCTCTCGCTCCATGTCAAAGAAACCAATTTTGTCTGTGGTCTTTTTCCTTGGGAAATTTGCCCATCGTGCTGACTTTTTTGCGAAACATACCTACTTAAACAAAAAAAAAAAAGAAAAATTAATATTATGCGGTGAGGATAGGTGGGAGGTTGGCGGAAAGGGGAGGGGCGCGATAAACACTCTATACGAAGAGATTTTAAAAAAAACCAGAATCTTCGTCTTCTTTCTCTGTCTCTTTTTTTCGTCTTTTCATCCTTTTCTCTTTTCTTTCTCTTTCTCTCTTTCTTTTCTTACTCTTCTCTTTGAGGCTTAGGTTTCTTCCTCTTTCTTTTCTTCTTGCTTCTAGGAGCTTCTCTTCCTCTGTTCTCTTCTTCTCTTCTCATTTACTTCTTCTTTGCTCTTCTGCTTTCTCGTTTTTCTTTTCTAGAGCTATCCTTCTTTTCCTCTTTTCTCCCTTCTCTTCTCTTTTTTCCGATTTGCGGGAACGGTGGTCGGTTAGGGTGCTGGGTGAGGAGGGTGGCGTCATTGTTAGGTGGTGCTCCTCTCCCCTAGCTATGTTGCTCTCTCTCCTTCTCTTTTTTTTCTTTTCTTTATATAGACAGTAAGCTATCTTCTCTTTCTTCTTCTTCTTTCTTTTTCTGTTTCTTCTCTTTTTTCTTTTCTCTTTTCTCTTTCTTTTTTTTTTCTCTTTCTTTTTTCTCTTCTCCAGAAGAAGTTTCTCCTCTTTTCTTGCCTTTCTTTTAGGAATAATGCTTCTCTTTTTCTTTGCTTCTCTTTTCTTCCTCTTTTCTTCCTTTTGCTCGGTCGGTGCTCGCGTCGGTGCCTTCGTTGCTCTCTCCTTTCTAAGTTTTAAATTTTTCTTCTTTTCTTTTTTTTTTTTTTTTTCCTACAAAATTGGCGAGGCGACGGAGACCTAGATAATTTTTATGCACGACATCGGAAAACGGTATCTTCTGCAAAGGCAGTTAGTTTTTCCACCCTCCACTGAGCCCCTCAAACTTTTCTTCTAATTTGGAAAAAAACTTGGTTTTATTCCATCCCTAAGATGTTGATGTTGCTTTTTCCTTTTCCCTTTTTTTTTTCCCCGTAGGCGTGAACGCCAGGTCGCGTCGGTGTGGTAGGGGTTTTTCGAGAAGCCCCGCATAAACAGAGCAATTACATTATACTATACCGCGGTGCGGGGGGAGGGGGGGGGGGGGAGGCGGGAGGTGCGGGGGGGAGGTAGGGGCGGGCAGTGGGAGGGGTGGACTTTGGGGGGGGGTGGTGAGGGGGTGCAAGGCGGGAGATGGCTAGGTGGAGGTGGCCGACTAATCCGTCATAGTTGGTGGGTGGGGCGCTGGTGGGCCGACCTTGGTGCAAATATCGATCCGTTGGCACTTTTCATATCAGAGAAAACTTCCTCTGTAAGGTAGATTTATCCCCTCTGTTATCGCACCACACTCAATCGTGTTCACTCGATCGCAGACCAGTTCCCTGCAGATGTATATGTGCAATGACAATGTGCCCTATGACATACATGTGTGCTACTTAAAGTTGCTGTCGCAGCTCTGAGAGGTGGTGGAGTCTGTTGTCCTGTTTGCCATTATATGTAGGTTAGGTCATGCAGAGAGAGCCCATTTGGTGTGTGATAAAGTGACTGGCGGTACATACTATTTTCACTTGTTGTGCACATGTATTTTCACGATTTTCCGGAGAAATACACTCGTAGTGTTGTCAAATCATTGCAGAGTGTTATGGCTAAGTTTCAAATAAGTTATTAGGAGATTGTTAAGACTAGTGCTCATTGGTAAATGTACGTCTACAAGATCCTGTGGAGACTAAATATGTTTGCTCATAATTGCATTTTTGACATTATAGTGTATGTATGTATGTACCGCAATTTTTTTATGCTCAAACACAAGGTGCTTTTGTGTATGTTACCAAGACGTGTTTGTGTATGTGCTGTTCTTTAATGTTGCTAAATGCCTTTCAAGATCTTTGACCTATTGCAGCAAATCCACTACATATTTATATCTATGTACCTTCGTCCAACTGTAGTACAAACGAGTATAGGACATTACTATGCTGGTGATTGACTGCATAGATTGTTCTAACTTTGTTTGGGCTTTTTCCATTTTATTCTTAAATATTTCGTCTACAAGTTTATACCTTTAACGCGAACGTATAACACTATGTCAGCACCTGCATATAAGTGCCTTTGTAATTACGAAGCTAATTTATATATTAGGGCTAATGTTCTGTTAAACATATAAATGTACGTTCATATGTTAGCTTTCTGATTCTTTAGTATTCTATGAAGTGTTCGCATAATGCGTTATGAAGGAAACTGTTAGGGCACGTTATGTCTAAAAATAAACCTTTCGTCTGGATATTAAGAGGAAGTACAAATAACGCTAGCTGTGTGACGAACTGTGTAACTGGTTATTATAGAAGTGATTCATTAAACAAGTTATTCTTCACTAACAAGTGAATAAAAATAATAAGGGCGTTCAAGAAATGTGAAAATACGGTTGTTAAAGCGTTATTTTAGCAAGTTAATAAAAAAATGCCCAAAAATTTTAAGCAAATTCATCTATATACATTACGAAATATAACCAGACAGGTGAAGTCAGTAGTACAACAACAAATTATCCGGCCATGAATTTTTAAAGTAGTAGGGAGGGAAAATTTGTGGTACTATTTTGATACCTAACGGCACAAAACACATCGCGTTAGCAACTGCAACAAGGCTTAAAGCCTCGGGGCAGCTTCAGTGCAGAACTTATGGCCACAGTAGTTTAGCTCCATCTATCATTGGGCAAACAGTATATATGGTCCGGTTCCTGAGCTTCGAAGATAACAAAATAAATTTAAGGCGCGATAACCTCCGAAGAGATCTAAGGCCGAGCTTACCTTCCAATTTGCGTCGTGCTCCTTTTGATTTCCCTACAAATTGGGCGGAAGGGACCTACATGTTTTATGCCGACTCCGAACGGCATCTGCACGGCAGATGAGTTTTCACTGAGAGCTTTCATGGCAGAAATACACTCGGAGCGCTTGCCAGACACTGCCGAGGGGCGACCCCGCTTAGAAAAATGGTCTTCTAATTGAAAAACCTTATTTCTAAAATTTTGATGTGCTTTGCCCGGGTGTGAACCCAGGGATACGGTGTGGTAGGCGGAGCACGCTACCATCACACACGGTAGCCGCTTCAAAGATATTGGGGCCACAATTGAGATGGAGGGAGGGTTGGTGTCGGGTGCAAAAATGGCAGAACATCTATACACGTGTATACGGACGCTTCCAATTAATGTAGGTTGGGTCTGCTGTTTACTGTGTCGACCAGAGATAAGTAGATCCTACAGGCTACCAATTACTAAATATTTCTTCAGCGGAACTGTAGCAGTGAAGAAAGTAGCAAGAACTCTGGAGATATATGGATCTATATTCGACTCGGTCGATTTATTAACGATATCGCGCCATCGATTTTCGATAGATTTGGGCTCAGGATAAAACGTTCCACTACGCATATCCAAAAATAAATTTCGAAGCTGCGAAAAAAATGGCGAAAGGGCAAATTTCGACCAAAACACTCCCCAAGCCCAAAAAATATTTATCAAAAAACTGTTATCGCCAACGTTTCACACGTTTTCTGAAAAAAAAATATATGTTTTGGGCTTTGGGGTGGTTTGGTCGAAAAATTTGCCCTTTCGCCATCTTTTCGCAGGATCGAGATTATTTTTGTTTGTATGCGTATTGAACTTTTTCTTCCTGTGCCCAATACAAATCGACGCATGGTTAATATATCATATATTGATAGTCAGACGCGATTAGGGTCATATCTCACCTAGTACTTCGATCGCAAAGGGTTCTGGAGATCGCACAGAGGCATTGGAAAAATTCGCTGTATGGCTTCGACATACATCTTACGTCACTGGTTCCCGTCATACAGATAGATAGATGTACGAAACGTGCCGATGAGTTAGCAAAGGAGGTGTAAACACACTCACTGAGTCGACGATAGCGCGTCCAATCGGCTTGGAGAAATTAAAAGGAGACAGGAGTTTGCATATTTATCTCCATCAGCAGGAAGCGGCGTGACAACAAAGCGCGGGCTGCAAATTCATCTAAGATCATGTGCAAGCCTATGATATTAGGGATCACAAAGTGGCTCATATACCTGAAGAGCGAAGACTTAAGGACTCACTCGCGATGGACTATACTGACTGAATACTGCGCCTCTGCGTCCACATAGCTTATAAGTTAGGCAATTTGTCAGTAACAGAAAGTGTGAGCTGCAGGAAGAAACGGTTGAGCACGTTCTGTGTGCGTATCCTGCACTCGCCAAGTCCCTTGACTTCCAGTTATTAGGGGGCGGCAGAGTTGCCAGATCTCGAGGCATCACTAAGCTGGGTCTAGAAATTGCTGGTATTTTGCCAAGAGGACGGAGTTATTCTATAACTTATGTCCTGGCACCTGATTGGGGTTCTTCCGTTTGGTCGTCAAACAAATTCTGGTAACACTATGGACACATTCATCTATGTGAGGTCTTTAATGACCGGCCAGTTCAACTACCTAACTTTGCTACTTTTTTACTACCAAAGGTTAGCAACAGAGAGGGAGTGAGAAGCGGTGCTATACAGAGCTCTTTGTAAACTATTACTTATGAATAATTCTAAAAGTTGTCAGAGTGCCAGAAACGTTTCAAGCTTGTAAAATACTTGAAAATTAAAACTGATTCTCGTCAAGCATAGCTTATGGCGAGCACCCTGCCTTCAGCCTTAGTAATGTAATGTGCGAAAAAAACCGAACTCGATATATTTCCACATTGGAAATGAGGACTTGAAAGGAAAGAGACAATAAAACATGAGAAATCGGGAAAAAAGAAGAGCAAGCTGGAGGGAATTCGGAAAAGAAAAGAGAACATGAGGAATATAGAGAGTGAGAGTAAAAGTAAAGCGAAAAAGAAAAAGATGGAGAGTGAGAGTGTAGGTGAGAATAAGGTAATGGTTGAGACAAAGTAGTAAAAAGAGCTTAACAGAAGATTAAGAAGAGGAATAAGATTTAGAAAAATAGTGAGAGTTCGACTTGAGTAAGAGCAATAGCGATAGAGTAAGAGGTAAAGCGGGAAGGTTTACGGAAGAATGAAAGTGGTGAGGAAATTGAATGAGCCGATTAAGGTAAAATAAAAAGCACATATGGGATAGGAAATAATAGAGGAAGACAGTAAGACAGGTAGATAGATAGAAAAAATCACAGCAATGTCTGTCGAGTTTGGTCATACCACTGGGAGTATTTCATGTTTGTTTAAACGTTTTAATAAGCTAAAGTTTCGTTTTGCTATCAGGTAAATGCATAAGCTATGATTTTTGGAGCATCTTTGCTGTAAAGCTATGCCGCTGCAGGGCGGTATGGCCTACAATTTGCACGCGGTCATACCAAATCGTTCCCGATATGGTCGGGCTATTACTTTTATGGTGCTTGTTACCGGAACGTGCGGGATCTGCATCCGGCAAAGGACCATCAACATTGATAACACTCCCCTAGGCCTTCGGGGGATGTCCTCATCGCTACAACAACAACAACAACAATTGGTATGATATTGGTGTATATAATAACTAGTATGCCATCTGTATAATGCTGGCGCAGAGGCTAACTAGTGTGTTAATTGGTATGACCTCGATACATACTCTGCTTTGTGTGGCATCTGGTACGATTCTAGTGTATATAATGACTAGTTTGTCAACAGGTATGATGCTGATGCAGAGCCTGGCAACTGATATTTTGAAGGACATCGTTAAAAATACCAGTTGTTAATATAGATAAACGACATAACTCTAAATTGTTGGGAAAACTAGTGTACAATTAGTTTGTTTGACTGCATGGATGTTACAATTCAGTTAAATATTTCTGCGCCAAAGTGATCGAGACATTCTTTGTTCACTTTGTGGCATTTGCTTGCCTTCCATTCTTGGTATCTCAATTTTTACTATTTTTTCTTACAACAAAATATTTGTATGTGGATTGTGTAACAACATCAACGCGCTCTTATAAATTGCTTTTATCTTCTCCCTTTTGCTATTTCAAACTCTATTTTCTATACTAATTCTTTATCAAGTCACCAGCACCACCCAGCTATGTTCGTTATTTTGCTTCTTAGCTCTTAGTAAGAAAATACCAGTTCTCGCTGCAAATTCGCTTTTCAAGCTCTTTTGGGTGCCTCTACTTCGTTGCACATTACTACTATTATAACAATGGTACCTTGATTGTGCAGACATGAGGCTTGGTGTACATGGTACATATGCACCAACGATGCCAACTTTTCCTACATAAGCAGATGCTTCTCCGCTTAAAACCTTTAAAAATGCAATAACACACTTTGAGGGCTTGCCACTCTACTGCCAAGAGATGGCCCCCGCTTTGTAATACTATTCCTGGAACATGCATGTAGCGTGCCCTAGGTTATGAACCTAGGAGCGTAGGCATTTTAAGCACATTACCCCATACTGTGGCGGTACTCTTCCAGACGGATTGATAACACTTAATTACGCCGGGTGACATTGAAAATACAATCACGCTGTAGGTTCAGTCGAATATACAAAAACTTCGTATTGTAACGAATTTTGGAATTTGCTGATAATTATGCATCTTCTACCAACGTTCGAATCGCTGAACTGTCGAATAAATAACTCCAATACTGAATGTATTGCCAAATGGTCTTTATTTAGACTACTTTGGGAGTAGTACTTCATAATTATACTTCACAACTAATAGCGTGTTTAAATCAAAGTGATTAGTTGTTCCACAGCTTGCGCTGCTTTAATACTCCCTGTGCCTCGTTCGCATCTTTCTCCTTCTTCGCCTTCTATGTAAGTGTGGGTGCTTGCTTTAATGTATGCATGTACATAAGTGGGGCTGCTTATTGTTTTTGTTTTTGTGATTATTTACTAACAACATAGTGATGCAATATTTATAATTTCGGACACCCTCTTTCTTTTTCGTAGCCGGAGGCATATTCTAATAGTACTTACGTTTTTCTAAGTGGGGTCGCACCTTTGCAGTGTTTTGGGCAATCACTCCAAGCATTTTTCTGGCAACTGACTTGCAGATGCTGTTTATTTTAAATTCCTCTTTGCTTATTTCAAATATATTAATTAATAAGGAAAGCAACTTCAATCGGACGAAGTTTACGGTTATCCATGAAATGTTGGGTATCTAGGAAACTGGTCACGATCTAATGCCCATACGGGGAAACACCACTACCAAAAACAAAGGTAAAGCGCACGTCGAACGAATTTAGATATAAGTAATAAGCAAATCTACCACTGTAGCAATATGGACAGAAGAGCAGTTAAGAGCAAAGATGTTGGTTTTGTATTACTGTTTGTTTACGAGTATGACAAGCAGATGGCGAGGATAACGCCAGAGTGGGAAACGCCTTTGGTCTTACGTTCGGAAAGTTCAGTCTCCACGATGCAACATTTCCCAATGTTTTGAGGCTGATTGGCTTTACTGCTGCTCGAAATGACATCGTCACTACCAGATTTCAGTATAAAGCAGCTTTGGCGTCATATAACATGACTGCATATGCTTAACGTCGTAAGTGGCTCAAGCATAGCTTAAGTATCCTAAACTTGTGCACAGTACGAGATGTAAATATCGACTCGGAGCAGTAGCTTGTGGCAGACAAGATATGCAGGCGCCTCTATCCAGCAAAGAATGTGCACGCAGTTACACATCGAGAGGTTCCTCACAAAGCAGCGTTCGAGCTCACTGAAAGCAGTTTTCGAGCTGCTGATGTAGCCGAGCAGTGGAGGCAAATTTCTCTTTCACTACGTACAACCGCTGCAGACACCATAAACGTCCAGCGAGCCTACAAAACTTTAACCAAAAACTTCAACCAAATGATAATAGTGGCCTGGTAACTGATGTTCAGAATGTATTTAAGTAGTGAAGGGAGACTTGTCCTCATGTGTGGATAGCTAATGAGAATACCAACCTGATATCCAAGGCCCTGATGACGGAATATATGCGCCGCCATAAGTTTATGACACTCATGGCTAAAGAATAAAAGCCTTCGACCTTCTTTGAGTACCTGTTCACCAAACAAAATCTATATTGTATAGGATAGGCTTTACAAGGGGTGCAAATACTTCAACCTGCCTATTTATGTATAGATTTATCGAGTACTTAAATTCAATTACTTAGGCACAACTATGTACAACAAAATCGTATTATGTTCGTGTAAGTAGAGCTTTTCAAATATATAAGAAGCATGTGTTTGTATAAATCAACCCGCTTTCCATGTTGAAAGGAATTGTGTCCAAGATGAGTCGATGATCCCTTTGAACCCTCAAATGTTAACGCAATTTCGATCATATTGCAATAAAGCGCGCTAGTCAGAGACACCTATTTAAGCCACGTATAGTTAGTAAAGGTATTTTCTTTTCATACTCAGCAGAGCAGACCTCACAGAGTATTTAATTTTGTTCGCATGGCGGTACCCTATAACGGCATAAACTTATCGAGATAGATATAGTGGGTCGTGTTCGTCATCCGATTTTGCTAATCCTTATTTAGAACACATATAGTAATAGGTGTAACGTTCCTGCCAAATTTCATCATGATATCTTCAACGAATGCCAAATTACAGCTTGAAAAACTTTTAAATTACCTTCTTTTAAAGTGGGCGTTGCTACGCCCATTTTCCAAAATTTTGCTAATTTTCTCCTCTGCGTCATAACGTCAAGCCACCTACCAAGTTTCATTGCTTTCTTTGTCCTTGATAATGAATTATCGCAGTTTTTCTGTTTTTCGAAATTTTCGATATCGAAAAAGTGGACGTGGTTATAGACCGATTTCGCTCATTTTAAATAGTGATTTGAGATGAGTGTCCAGGAACGTACATACCAAATTTCATTAGGATACCTTAAATGTGCTCGAGTTATCGTGTTTACGAACGAACGGACGGACGAACGGACATGGCTAAATGAATTTCTTTTTCGCCCAGATTATTTGGATATATGTGACCCGGCCTAGGAAAAGGTGGCTTATGACTCAAAAAAGAAATTGCGAGAAACAGTTGTTAAAGATAAACAATGCATTTCTTCAGTTTCTTAAAAAAAAATTTTTTTAAGACAAATTTTAAGAAAAATTTAATATTTTTACAGTATATAAGTAAATTATGTCAACATTCAACGCCAGTAATGATATGGTGCAACATAATACAAAAATAAAAGAAAATTTCAAAATGGGCGTGGCTCCGCCCTTTTCATTTAATTTGTCTAGAATACTTTTAATGCCATAAGTCGAACAAAAATTTACCAATTCTTATGAAATTTGGTAAGGGCATAGCTTCTATGACCGTAACGGTTTTCTATGAAAATGTACGAAATCGGTTGAAGCCACGCCCATTTTTTATACACGGTCGACCGTCTGTCCTTCCGCTCGGCCGCTAACACGATAACTTGAGCAAAATCTATATATCTTTACTAAACTTAGTTCACGTTCTTATCTGAACTCACTTTATCTTGGTATTAAAAATGGGCGAAATCCGACTATGACCACGCCCACGTTTTCGATATCGAAAATTTCCGAAGAATGAAAAAATGCCATAATTATGATACCAAATACGAAAAAAGGGATGAAACATGGTGATTGGATTGGTCTTTTGACGCAAAATATAACTTTAGAAAAAACTTTGTAAGATGTGTGTGACACCTACCATATTAATTAGAAGAAAATGAAAAAGTTCTGCGGGGCGAAATCAAAAGCCCTTGGAATCATCGCAGGAATACTGTTCGTGGTATTACATATATAAATAAATTAGCGTACCCGACAGATGATGTTCTGGGTCACTCTGGTCCACATTTTGTTCGATATCTCGAAAACGCCTTCACATATCAAACTGAGGGCCACTCCCTTTTAAAACCCTCATTAATACTTTAATTTGATACCCATATCGTACAACATATTGTAGAGTCACCCCGGTCCACCTTTATGGCGATATCTCGAGAAGGCGTCCACCTATAGAACTATGGCCCACTCCCTTTTAAATACTCTTTAATACCTCCCATTTGATACCCATGTCTACAAACACATTCCAGGGTTACCCTAGGTTCATTTTCCTAAACGGTAATTTCCCCTTGTTTTGTCTCCAAAGCTCTCAGCTGAGTATGTAATGTTCGGTTTCACCCGAACGTAGACTTCTTTACTTGTTCTAAATAAAGTCGCGAGCAGAGCACAGCTATTTAAATGCCCCGTTGAAAATTTCCTTCCCTCTTAGTCGTACTTTTACTTCTATATTTACTATTTCTTTGCAGCTGTATAATTAACGTAGATATGCACATAAGAAAGCTTACTCTCTTTACGTATAATAATGCCTCATTTAATATTTTACTCACGTATAAAAACTTCGTGCTTACAAAATTGCATAGGTTAATACGTGAATGTCACGGGCGGAATGTTTGTCATCAACTTCGCAAAATAGATTTACCGTACATATGTACATACATCAATATTTGTAGTTTGAATTTACATCATTTTTCTCCACCAATGTAGTCTGTAATATACATACAAGGATTACGTTTGCTTGAGAAGAGACCAATGATTACATATTTCTGTACAAAAACAAAAACATTTTCATGCTCATCCTCTGCCATTCACCTTCTTAAATCTTTTGCTTATCCACGACAGATACATCAGCTAACATTCCCTCTATAAAGCCAACCAAGCATCCAACTGTCTCGAACAGGTATTTATATGTATGTTAGTGTGTGATTGTGTACTTGAAGTGCCACTTTCACGACTCCAACCTGAAATCGCACAAAGTTCGTCTTAAATATTTTATGAATGTTTGTATCTGACAAGCACTTTCAATTCAACACTTGCTGTGAAATTTCATGAAAATTCATAATGATTAATGTGTTACTTTTGTAGTATGCGGTAAGACTTTTTTGGGCATTTGACTAATGGAGCTAAATCGTATTGTTTTTGAAGTTCATACATACACACACGCATATGTGTGTATATCTGTGTTTAATGTAATTTTTGTCATAAAGTGTTTAAAATGATGTTAATTTCTGGCAATTTTTGATTAGCGAAAATAAAGCTTTAATTAAGCAGTACTGCTTTTTAAGTCTGATTGTAAGTTGCCTAGTTTTTCTAAATTGACCCTCATCTCTTAATTCCTTTCACTCTTATTGTAAAACTAAGGTAAAACAAAGATATAGTCGACAGAGGAGCAATTATGCCAATTTGTGCTACTTTTGACTGAGATCACGTCTATAGCTCTCTTGCTATAAATCTGTTCTGGTATTGCCCGAAATCTAGATTATAACAAACTTTATGAAAATTGGTCCTAAAGTAATGAAGGAGCTATTTTGGATCATGCAAAGCTTGTCTTCGAGATCAAATTGGTTAGAAGGTGCCATGCATTCAACTTTTTGGGAATCACTTCGACGCAATTTCGGTATCACTTCGGGACCAATTCGGTATGACTTAAATAATTTGGCATCACTTTGGCTATATTCTAGAATATTGCTCGGTGCCATTGAGTGAGGTTTTAGCTTGACCTTTTTTCAGGATTACTTTGTTTCATTTTTAGCTTTATGTATGTTGGAACAATGTCCGCAATCTTTTGTCAAGTTTGGTCTAGAGAAAACCCGGCGTAAGCTCTATGTGCCATTTTTATAGTAATTTTCTTTCAATTTTAGAGCTCTTCGAAATGGTTATTAAAATTTCCCGACGTGACCGCGAAACATATGTAAAAAAGTGCCAGGGTGATCTTAAAAGCAATCCTAAAATGAGCGCGAAGTATACTTTGATCTCACCCAATTGCACGAAGCTGACGCTTTCCCAAGGGGGCAATGCCTCGGCGTTGAGATATATTTCAAATTTTACTGGAAATAAACGTTAAAAACATTCATGTAAACTAACACTCTACAGAAACCGATCACTTAAATCAAAGTTAATGATGAGGCCAGCATCCTCTGTCGTAAAACCTGACTTACGTAAGATGCTATAGCACGGTATCCTACTGGTGACAGGTGACATAATAACAATAACTTAACCAGATACGAAGAGAAGCCTGCGCAAGTGCAAAGGGAGCATTTAAGACGAGTGACATGGACGCTTTAAGCATAACCCAGCGAATGGTTGCTGGATATTCACATGCTGATAACTGAACAGGATTAACCTTTAGACTAAGGGTGCCTTAATGCTGAAACGAGACGCAGTATGGCCACAGAATTATGCTGAAAGGCTTCCATGGGAAGCCAAAGCAGCGTACTACCTTCGCCTTTCCATAGAATTGAACAGGAACTGAAGGACCATTTAGTCCAGAGAAGAGACTACAGAGCGGACAAAGTTTGATAGAGACTGAAAAATGGGCATGAGTCTTCAAAACTCAGTTAATATCTTCGAAATTGAAAGTAGCTAATATCAATAGGACCTGCGTTACTCAAATAGAAAGTTCAATAAGAGGACGAGGGGTATGCATATGCATATGCACGCAGACTTCCAAGCAGCGCTCATTGTCTAAATTTTTCGGTTAAATCTTGTTAGGAAGTCAAAAAATGGTAGGGAACACTACAGTCAGCAAAGAATTGCGCAATTATGGCACTTGTTTGGGTTCCCACTCGTAGTAAGTAAAATACGATTGCAATACAGGGATGGTACTCTCCGAGTATATGTAAGACTGCTTAACAAATAATGCCAACTAAAACTATTACAAAAGACCCCACGTAGTTCCGGAATAAACTTTAATTTGGCCCAACAATGATCCTCGCTTTGCCCATGCTTCTTAATTACCACCTTAAGCATCTTATATAGCTCCCATTTCTGACCCCTTCACACCCACGATGCTCCCAGCAGATTATGAAGCTTAAAATACACCAACGGTAAGTCATGCCCTTCATAAGGGCCACCTAAAATCTTCAGACCTGAAAGTTTCAGTGGTTTATGCAGCAAGCAATCTAATACTCGAAATTGTAGTAGCGGGCCGTACTGGATACATATCCGTGAAAGGACTTCCATATCCGCAACACTCATCTTAAACTTCCAATCGAAATGTTGACAGTTCGTTATCGATAACAAACATTATCGATGATTATCTTGTTGATATGAACGTGTTATCGGTTTGTTATCATCGTTTTATCTTGTAAAAGTATATACATTTGTTATAGCTAGGAAACGTAATCAATGAGTAATCGGTTTTTAATTGATGGCCAGCGGTTGTTATCGATTTGATGATCAAAGTTATTATTTTTCCTCTTAAAGTTTTCAATTTGCTATAGGTGTGTTAAAGATTTGATATTGACGAGTTATCGGTTTGTTGTCGAAGTATAATCGGTATATTATCGACCTTTTTTATCCAAGTTTACCGGTTTGTTATCGATAGAAAACTATAGACAGCTCATCATTTGAGATCAAACAGATAAACGATAGCACTTCAAACATGATCCTTAATGATTCTAAGACTCCAGACAACATTCTGAAAAGGTCTGATACCAACCTCGAAGACGACCATTATCTTTAAACCTTTGTTGTGGTTTAACTTCAATCACTGGGCGAGCTCTATTTGATTTATTTAAAAACATTAGTTTTTCAGACGGACACCTAAATGTTTAAACGTCGAACACCACGATTACCTTATGCTCCGAAATTTTTTCTTGGGAAGGACCCATCACAGTCCCTCGCTAACTTTTTTTTCCTTTATTAACAAATTTGATACACATATATATACATTAGGGCGGGCCGATTTGTGGGGAGGCAAAAAAATCGCCCATTGCTCTGTAAAAATCATATTCTAGGGATCAAAATAAGAAACTTTGCCGAAGGAACCATACCTCTAAAACGAATCCTGATGTCAATTTGGGTCGAACTTTTGGGTAGGGGCCATAAATGTTTGTATGGTGAACCCCCAGGGGGGTTCCAGGTGGTGTGCCACTGTCATCGGTGGGTCGGGCCTCCAAAGTTAGTGGGGGTCGGTTCATACATTTGGACTCGATTGGAGCACTCTAAATGGGTCAAAGTGGGATTTTTCAAAATTTGCCCCTACCCAAAAGTTCGACCCAAATTGGGGGGCATCAGAATTCGTTTTAGAGGTAGAGCTCCTTCGGCAAACTTTCTTATTTGATACCTGGAATACGATTTTCATAGAGCAATGAGCGATTTTTAATCGACCCGCCCTAATATATATACATCAATTTTCTCAAAAAATATAAAATTTTGTGCGAGAAGATAACGAATATATTTTTCTCATTTTGCATCAATCAGTTTCGAAGTAATTTGCACAAGGGACCTAGTTTGGGTTGACTCTTTCGAAAATAACCGTAGTCTATTTTTGCTCGCAACTATTACAGAAAATCACCTTCAGCGCTTAACTAAGCATTTTTGTCGATAAAAAAAATTGTTTTATGTGTCAGCTATTAAATTATATACATAAATAATGTTTAGCTAATTATATGCTGCAACTTATGTATTTGAAATAACGCACATTAAATATTTTTATTACGTTTAAGAGCAAGAAATTAAGAATCGATCAAAATATTCTTGATTTCCTACTCAAATGGAAATGAGCGAAAGACTTTGGACACGAACTCGTTGTCTGAAGAAATAACATAGACACGTCTTATACTTCAACAGGCATATATAAATATCTATGTTAACAGTCACCGAAGTAAATATTCAATACAAATTGATCCATACATTGACAGTTCGAAAAATGTATGCATATGTTCGATGTTGGTATGTGTACTAAGCATGACGAGTGGTGGACACGAGCTTTACTCTATCTAGCGCACTTAACGGTTTGATGAAACCAAATGGGCGGTCAATAGGTGCGTTTGATTTAATGCTGTTTTAACTTAGCGTTAGACGCTTCTCACTGATTGCTGAATGTTGATTACTACTTATGATTACATTCTTTGTTCTATTTAACCGTATAATGCTATTTCTCTGATTTTATTTTATGCTTAGACTTATTTTAAAGCTTTCCTTAATTACAAGCGTGATTTGTAAGATGTGGTTGACGAAGAGGAGAGAAGAAAGAGTAATTTAAAAAGAAAAATTAACCGTATTATTGATAAGTAAGCTCTTATACTAAATTTATATGAGTGGATGTGTGAAAGAAGGAATTTCAAAATGTGGGGACCGAAAAAGTTGTATAGAGACTAAAAGTTTCGTGAGACAGTGTTTACATACAAATGGTTATTTTGGAACTTTTTTTTCTAATTTTGTTTTAATTTGTTCTTCACATTTTTTTGCCTATTGACAACTCAAAAAACAATAACCAAATGTTACAGATTTCAAAAGATATCATATCACTTCCACCGATAACTCTACCCAAAGCCAGCGCGATCCCATATGGGGCATAGCGCATTTGTCAATATAAATTCTTATGGTATGTGTGATGTTCATAGGCATTCCGTACCATTAGACGATCTTTCTCAAATTTTCACAACCTCTGCATTTTGCCGGAGTTTAAAACATAGGCTTTACATAAGTTTGTAAAGGTGGACCGAGCCCCTACTACGTAAAGAAATAACTGTCTTCACTATATATTCGTGTGGAAGCTTGAACTTAGGTGAAAGAGTAAAATTTTGTGAAAATTAGCAAATTCGAGCAAAATTTTTGTTATTAAAGTAAAATGTAAGTACTTATAAGCAATTTTATTTTAGGTTAGTTAGGTTTTTCACTTAGACAATCAAAACAAAAATATGGTTTAACAACTTGTAAACGAAAATGCACGATTTATAAATCAATTAATTCTTATCAAACACTCTTTGAAATTTATTTCCTATATTACCTTTACACATCATATATATTATTTCTAATTGCTGTTTTTATGTACGAGCCCCTTTTTCGCTCTTATTTGGAATCCATATCTATAAATAAAGTTTTGGTTGTAAAGATGGAGATATCCTTTTCGCTTGTAGTTTATCTTCCGTTCGTCCCTACTTGTTTTTGTCCATACTTTGTTCTTCCTGCTTCAAACCCACTCCTACTCGCACCCAAACTCTTACCCCAACTCCCACTTCCACTCTCAGCTTCACTCCTATTCCTACTCCCACTCCTTCTCTCACTAATGCTTTCCTCAATTTCGGCATGCCAAATATGGAATACCGACAGGTCGGTTTCAATGTCTTTATTTTTAAACCACTACGAAACTTTATGAAACTAACGCATATAAATTTTTTGAAATTGCATTCATCTGCCTGATAATATTCCTACCCCCTCCTCTCCCTTCTCAGTAAAAGTTGCAACTTCTTGCCTCTCCCTCATCTTTGTGTTTGATCCCTGTTTCTCCTCCGTATCTTCTTCCTTTCACCTTCTCGATTTTTCTCCTTTCTACTCCTACCTGATTCCTCTCCTTGAAACTCACTCTTCTTTTTGTCATCTCCTTCCCTTCCGTAGGCTCCATTCACCATTCCCTTTCTCTCCCTTTCACTTTCTTCTTAACCACCACCCCATGTTCAAGCTCTCTTCAACACATCCTTTGTTATACCCATCTTGTGCAAAACATACATATTCTGCAATCACCTGGATCCACATTTTGGTCTATACCTCAGAAATGGACCCACATATGGAGCTAAAAAGAAAACCTTATGAAACTAACGCATAGAAAAAGTTCAGTCACAAATACTCATACAGAAGAAATATATATATGTTCAGGACAGCTTAAGCGCACCAAAATTTAGGGTCTCATTCTCTATTACGAAACGAACGTTCGTTTCACCTCAGAGGCGAATCGTTAGTGTATTTGCACTATGTTAAACGATGGAAAACGTATCATTTGACAATATTTTTCGCCTCCTTGGTGACATAAAGTAAGAAACGTAAAGGCCGAAAGAAAATGATGAAATCGTTTAGAGGCGAATCGTACGTCTGAGCTATCGTTCGCAATACATAATGAAGCCCTTAACAAATAATTTTGTTCTGCTGTGCTTCTACTTTGTATTTTCAAAGAGTTCAGTTTTTAATCTTAAATATGGGCTCGAAATTTGGCGGAAAAACCTGTGCGATTACCTTTTACTAATTCCGTGAGGAAAATCGATGAATGTACTAATAGGTTAACTAAGTTGCAATGGACCAACCCCATTGATTGTCAAGTCTCAAGGCCAGGTTGAAATAAAGTATCCAACCACTTCGTGATCTGTGTTCAGCAACGGCAACATCGAAGAGGGTGTGATTGCATAGATGTCGTTTTTGAATCAAAATGTCGCAAGGTTAGCAGTTATACCAGCAGGACGAAGCTCTCGGCATTGGTTGACAAGAGTTATTATAAATGGCAGCAAATTGCAGTCATGCAGGTAAAAAGCAGTGGGTGGTTTTTAAATACGGTATACGATATCCTCTTCGAAATCAGGGATAGTAAGCATGGAAAGCTTTTCGAATATCTAAGCCCAACGAAATGTTTAATGTTGGAAGAGAGTTCTCCAATGTATTTTAAATATTTATCAATAACTTGAAATCAAATTTCATAAGTTAATTGACGAGCGGTGGTACCGAAACCGAAAGCCCGCGCTATTGTGAGTCACTTTGTACTCGTCAAACCCGCAAAGCAGCTATACTTACGGGAATTATAAACAGGCATTTTCTAAATGTTAATGATAACGTTTAGTTACAAGTGGCCTCTTCTGAAGGTGCAAAGATGAAAAAGAAACAAGTTTATTTGTCTTTTCCCTAGTCGACATATATTTGTCGGAGGTAAAGGAAAATGATATTTCAGTTTTACGCAAAAGAGAATGTAATCGGTTCAATAGGAAGTAAGTAAGATTTTTTGGACTGACCAAGTGAAAAACGATAGCAAAAGCAGAAGTACATTTCAACGGTTATAGGCGGAATAATTTAGTAGGAAGGAAATATATATATGGACGGAAAATACTGAGTTCATTCGCAGCATACCTAAATACCTTCAAATGCAATCGTGGAAAGTCCCATGGCCGTCCCGACAACATAGCCCAACCTAGTCTCTAATTTTGCCCACGTCATTCAAGCCTTTACTCAATATCTTATTGGCAATTACTGTTGAAACTTGATTTCTTACCGCAGGCAGGAAGTCGAAAGTTAAGTCTGAATTATTTCATTTTCGCTTTCCTACTGTCTTGTAAATCTTAGCAGTAGAAACAATGTTGGGAATAAATAGAAATTTCGAACCCTGAATAAAGCTCAATGAAAACGCATATTTTATGAAATTATTCGAAGAAAAGGAATTTGAAAAGAGAAAAATTACATCACAAAGGAAGTTTCTGAGCACAAGCAACTCGGTGCCCATCCGCTTCCCTCCTTACGCGCTTCCGGAAGTAACAAGTTCTAGCAACAAAACTTATCGTATATAAATACCGTCTAACTAAACACAGGAATGAAATGCGAACAGTTCTGAAATGGTTTTGAGACATCTTGTAAATTTTAACAACCCGCTGATAAATTATTTACAATACAAGCAATGAATGGAGCTTAAATATAACAATTTACAACAGTAATTTTGCAACAGAAAAATTATAGATCTTTTCTAAAAGTTGGGATTGCGCAGATAATTATACGTTTCATCATATGGAAATGGTCTATAAAGATTGGTCCGAATCTCGAAAATTGTATGTCCTTAATGAAGACTACATAGACACACCAATAAGTGTACAAAAATTATTGAGCTGAGTTCATTTGCCCATTTCCGGCTGTCCGTTTGCCTATTTGAACCAGTTTCAAATTCTTTGGCTAAGCTAATATTTTACAATTTAAATCCGGGAAGTGGACCAAGGGCCGACCTATTAGAAAAAATCTAATCTATGATGCGATTTTCTTGAAGTTGGGTACAGGGGTTCTCCTCTACAAGCTTGATATTTGAGACCACTTCGTATTTGTGATGCAATTTGCTTGAAATTTAGTACGAGGATACTTACTTGACTTATTAAAAACAACTTGTTTCCTTAAAGTGTACCAAGGACCAACCTTTTCGAAAAAATCTAATTGATTGTGCGATTTTCTTGCAGTTGGTCACAGGGGTTCCTCGCGACAAGCTTGGTATCTGACAACACTTCTTTCCAGATACTGGGCAAGAGGGGTTCGATTTGATTGATATTTATTATTTAGGCAGCCTCTTGGGTAGGTTAATCTTATATATAAAGCGAATACAAAATCTGTTGCTGACTTTACAACTCAATATCGAGGTGGCTTGTAAGTGGCCTTTAGTGAACTCTTTTCTGAGATATAGACCGATACGTTTTCGCAATATGGGTGTCAAAAGGATGTGGAAACAAAAGCTTTAACAAGGGGATGCTGGCTCCGAAGAAGACAGGGAGGTAAAGGGAGTGTTATACAAAAAGTCCTAGGCTGAAAAATAAAAACAGTAAAATAAGATATAGGAGTGGGAATCGGAGACGGAGAGAAAGGGAAGGATGAGAGAGAGATAAATTGACAAAGGGAAGGGAGATGAATGAGAGTGAGAGTAGGAAATGGAAAAACCGTGAGAGAAAGATGGGAAGGAGAGAAACTTAGATAAGGGAAGGAGACGCAGAAAAATGGATGGCGGTGGAGAGAACAGAATTAAGTGCGAGTAGGAGAGAGGAAAATCGGTAAAGTGGAAGGGGAATAAAAGTAGAAGTAAGAGATATCAAGCATGGAGAGGAGGGGAGAGGCAAGAAGATACACATTTTTTAGTTGTGGAAGTTGGACTAGGAGTGGAATGTAAGTATTAGAGAGAGTGGGGACTGGGTGTGTGAAGAGGAATGGGAGTAGAAGTGGGAGTGGAAAGAGTGGGAGTACTAGTTGCAGTGGGAATGAGTTCTGAAGTGAGAGGAAGGTAAATTAAATAAGGAATGGACAAGGAAAACAAGAAAAATGTACGATAAAATAGATGACAATGGGATAGTAGTGAAGAGGGAAGCGGGGCTCACTTTTGAAACGTTACAAAACAATATTCGGACAGCACAAAGTCTGCTGGGTATTCTAGTATAGTATATATGCTATCGGTTCATTATTTTATATATTTGGGAAATGTTGTTTGTTCTCTATGTAATATATATCTTATACAGCCGATTATTCAGATATTATGCATTTTTTATTGAGCTTTTTTTTAAACCGTGGCACTATAATAAGCTCTCATTTCAAATTCCGAAGTTGACAATTTATTTACCTATAATTACTGGGTCAAAGTTAAGTAGGCTCATGAATTCTCTCAATTAATATCTATGCCATAATGACAGTTGAGACAATTGCATCAGCCAACTCAAAAATGAAGACAGAATTTAAGAATCATGAAAAACAAAATGCAAAAAATATCTACATATGTAGTATTCTGTACATACATGATGTGGTTATACAAACTTTCGCATATTTTTTTCTGTTTTTACTGTACTTGCACGACAATTCTCATTACATCTATTTTATCCACTTTCATAGCTTTCAACACGTATTGTCATAGTTTCCGTAGCTACGGCTTACTCTTACTCCTCAAGAGCACATAGACTTCCCCTAAATGAATTTCTCATCAACAAAAACTGCCAGCCAGCCATCTTTGACGTATTGCGAATAAAATTTACCGTTGAATTTATGTCATTCAACTTGTGAATTAGCAACATTCACCACTTGGTCCCCCATTTCCCTAGCAGCGAGCAGCTGATGGCCAAATGGCAACTGAGTCAGGCTTTTAAAGAAGTGAATGAGTGATTATTAATGTGTTTGATTATGCTGAGTGGCGGTAAATTTTTATACTGCTATATGTATTCTTAAGTATAAACATATTTGGACTGACATGTGTGGGTTTATCTGTTAACTTTGCGGTTACTAGCCTCACATGTGTCTTGCAAATTCTGTTTTTTATTATCATTTTTCAAAGTGCTGTGGGTGGGAACCGGTAAATACGTAAGAAGAAAAGGAATGTCTTAGTGTAGTCATGCTTGCTTATGTGTGTATGTATGAACCATTGTTTGTGGGCAAAATATTTAGGGGGTCGTATAGCACTTTTCGTTGTAATATCATTTAGAAAAATGTTTATGTATACTGCAATATCCAGCAGACTTTGTTCTGCCCGAACATTGATTTGTCAACATTTCAAAATTGAGCCTCGCTTACTCCTTTTACTCTCTATCCCATTCTTTTCTATTTCATCTTTCAATTTTCTTCTCATTCTTGTACATCCCTAGTCCCATTTATCTTCCTCCTTCACTCTCACTCCCACCTATTACTCCCACTTCTAATCCCGTTCCTATTCACACACCCAGTCTTACTCCCACTAACACTCCTATTTCCTCCTAGTCGGACTCCCACTACCAAAAAAATATTTTTCTTCATCTCCTACCCTTATCTAAGTTCCCATCTCTCCTATCTTCCCCTCGCACTTTCTCCATTTCCTATTTCCACTTTCTTTCCTCTCCCTCCCGCTCTCTAAATTTTTCTTCCTCTTATCCTCCTCTTTCTCTCCCTCTCAAATTCTCACTTCCATCTCTTATTTTCCCATTTCGCTTTTTCATCCTTTTGCTTTTTGTATTACTCTCCCTTTCGCTCTTTGTCTTCTTTATGGCAGGAATTTGCCAAACTACTGCTGAGGGGCGACTTTGCTTAGAAAAATTTTCTTCTGATTGAAAAATTTGTTCTAAAGATTTTAACCTTGCTTTTCCTGAACACATTCGTTGTGGTAGGCGTAGCACCCTACCGTCGAACTTCGAAATCTAATATTTGTGTTTTAGAGGCTAACTGCGAACCATAGGAATATACCTTGTTTGCTTACGAATCAGGTAACCTAGTTAAGGTTACACTGGCTGGTCCGTGAGGATCTCATATGGACTGAATGATTCCAAAGTGTTGACTAAGGATCCCTATCCAAAACCACTACCTCTACCAGAATCGACCTCTACTACTTTCTGCTGTGTCACTCCCATTAGCTACGTCACTTCTAACAGCTGGAGTCTTAGCTTGGCGAGCGCAGAATATGAGGACAGTTCGGGCTTGCTACCTCTTCTATCACAGATGAGACCTTATTCGAAAGCAAAATACCCTTCGTTAGCCTACAGGCCTATCTCTTAGTGAAAAGTGTAGCTTTGTAAGTCTAAGATCGTAAGACTTCGATACTTTGCAGCCCCGCTATTGGTTCCACGCCTTTTCCTTGGCCGATCATGTGCAACACTCGCCTTCTTTTACTCTCGGCTAATCTGATTGGGATGTCTAGCGGACAAGATTTTTAGCTAGCTTATCCGCCTCTTCATATCCATATATTCATATATACATGTACACCCATTTGGCTGTCAATATAAAAGTTGCTCAGTGCTTCTACTTCTTTCTACTACTTTCCCCTGAAAATCACTATAATGATCCGGCAGCTCAAAGTATTAGCACCGTATAACTTATTCTTAGCTCTTTTGATATTTTTAATTCATTGTTCTTGTGTAGTTGGTTTTTTTTGTATCCACAAATATCCACCTCAAATGAGCTTCCACGACAAATTGCTTTTTAAAATTATTCCTAGATATTTGCCTCATCCAGGATTGCTCGTACTAGCTCAGGCCAGTCCAATTCTCTGCCTCATACCTGCTTGTTAGCAGAGCTATATTCATCTGTCCTATGATGGCGGTCTACCCCGCCAAATTCATATGATACTTATAAGAGTACTCACTCACTTCAGTGGGCGACATTAGACCTGAGTTCTTTGTCAACTATTACCTATTATTTCGTGTCAGTTTGTTAAAAAGACCTAACTCGTGTTAAGATAATGGTGACGAATAATTTTCATTAATAATACGCGGGAGCCTCTAACGGATTTCTGTTAATAAGCCAAAATATCCCCTTTATCTTAACTCGAGTTTTTTTTTAATATGGCCACAGATAGCTTCAATGAAAGATAATTAGGCCTTTAATCCCATAACACAATAGGCAGCTGCCGTGGTGTGATGGTAGCGTGTACTCCGCTACCACACCGAATATCCTGGGTTCACGGGCCGAGCAAAGCAACATCAAAAATTGTATAACCAATGTTTTTCAATTAGAAGAAGTGTCGCCCCTCGACAGTGTTTGACAAGCACTCCAAGTGTATTTCTGCCACGAAAAGCTCTCAGTGAAAACACATCTGCCTTGCAGATGCCGTTCGGAGTCGGCATAGAACAAGTAGGTCCCGTCGCCCCAATTTGTGCGAAAAAATAAAGGGAGCACGACGCAAATTGGAAAAGAAGCTCAGCCTAAATCTCTTGGGAGGTTATCGCACCTTTCATTTATTTTTTTAATTCCTAGTAATTTGGGTTTTAAATGGTACCACGCCAGGCACAAAATAAGCAATATGTATTTCAAAACTATTTGTCACTTCATGTTGGGAGGACAAATGCTATCCTTAAAACAGGCTCAAGGATGCTCTGCCCATCCCAACCTCCCACGTTCACAAACAGGGGAGCGTCAAGCCGTCCCTCCAGCCTGTTTTTTGTTTCCAGCTCAAACAAACCAAGCTTAAAACTATTTTTAGCAGAGCTGTGAATAACTCACGCTTCCCAGTTGAGACCCAACTCATGATCATAAATAAAAATGGCTTCAATACTATCCATAGAAACAATTTAGAGACTATACATTTAGATCTTTCTGCTGTCGTGTAATGAAATATTTCAAAAAGCAGGTTTTTGCCAGAAGGAAGCATTCACCTGCAGGACCCTCAGAAGTAAAATTTCGTTACTAGAATATGTAGTCGCTGGATTAAATTCGGTTCACTAGACAAAGAGATTGAACTTTAAAATCTGGAGCCAACTAACGATCACACGCCTAATGCAAAATCCTTAATTCGCTCTGCGGTGCTCTTGCCAACTTTTCTTTCACTTTGAATGATGTATTCAATGCAGTTGAAAACCACTGTAGGTGCAAAGTAAATGTTAAAATATAAGTGACTTTCAAACCCCTAAAATCCTTCTTTGTTACACCACTGATTTCTATGTCATTGCTGTCAGCGGAGTAAATGTGAGGGCAACATTGGCCTAGCTGCCAAAAGATAATAGTAAAGTTGTTGTTTTGTTGGCAGAATTGCTTGCTTTGTTGCCACTGTTGATATTTGTTTTTGCTAGTCAATTGACGAAGTTCGTGCGGCTACCCACAAAGCCTATCTATCTTGTACTTATGTACATACATACCTACCTACATTTAACAACAAAAATGTGGCCCCAAAACACATTGTTGTTAAAAATTTCATTGCATATAAATTGCTTTTTTTTAATACCCAGCTGTACTTGTACACAGGGTATTATAACTTTGATTGGATAACGGTTGGTTGTACAGGTATAAAGGAATCGAGATAGATATAGACATCCATATATCAAAATCATCAGTAACGAAAAAAATTTTGATTTAGCCATGTCCGTCCGTATGTCCGTTAACACGATAACCTGAATAAATATTGAGATATCTTCACCAAATTTGAGACGCGAGCTTATCTGGACCCAGAATAGATTGGTATTGAAAATGAGCGAAATCGTATTATAACCACACCCACTTTTTATATATATAACATTTTGGAAAACACAAAAAACCTGATTATTTAGTAAATAATACACCTAGAATGTTGAAATTTGACGTGGGGACTGATATTGAGACTCTTGATAAAAATTTGAAACAAAGTTTTAAAATGGCGTTGCACCGCCCACTTGTGATAATTTTAATTTTACAAATATTATTATTCATAAATCAAAAATCATTAAACCTATCGTAACAAAATTCGGCAGAGAGCTTGCCTTTACTATAGGGCACGCTTTCAAAAAAATGTACGAAATCGGTTTAGGACCACGCCCACTTTTATATAAAAGATTTTTAAAAGGGACGTGGACGAATAAAATAAGCTATATCTTTGCAAAAAAGAGCTTTATATCAATGGCATTTCATTTCCCAAGTGGATTTATAACAATAAATAGGAAATAATTTAAATTTTTAAAAATTGGCGTGGCACCGCCTCTTATATGGCTAAGCAATATTCTATGCTTCGGGAGCCATAACTCGAAGAAAAATTAGTTCAGAATAGAACCATATGTATATGTATTATTGCGGAGCCTTGTAACACTATTAAGCACACAAAACAAACAAGAACAGCATTTCAAGTGTACAGCTGGGTATGGAATGTTCGGTTTCACCCGAACTTAGACTTCCTTTCTGTTTTCTCCATGTGTTTTTTGTGATTGCTGAACATTGCACACGAATAAGTTTTTTGTGGAATTTGTGTCATTCGGATTTTTGCCAATTTGTTATTTGTACTTTTTCATTCTGAGCTCTCATGTTTGGGTATGAAAAATTGTTTTCTGCATTTACGCATGACCTGCACGTGAAGAAATGTGCATAAATAAGCAGAGTGAAAACAACCACTTCCTTCAATGAAGCTAGTCTTGAACCTGATTTACAGCTTTATTCTATAACTGAACGGGCAGAGAGTGATAGGGAGGGGGAGAAGGAGAAGAAAATGGACAGGGACAGGGAGGGGAAAAGGGGCGGAAGAGGAGGAGGAAGAGGGGGTAGGGAAATGGAATTGTAGAGGAAAAGAGAGAGGGAAAGGAAGAGGAAGAGGAAAAGGAAAAGGAGGATGAGGAAAAGAGAGAGGTAGAGGAAAGGAAGAGTGAGAGTGAGAGGGTGAAAGAGAGGTAGTGTAGTAAGGAAAAGGTAGAGGAAATAGAAGATAATGGTTTCGAATACAGGCTACAGATATGCTAGTTTGTATAATAATTACGCTCCGTGATCATAAGTAACAGTCTCTGATGTAGCTTTACACGGCGGCCATAAGGTCCCATCCTATCCTACCGAGGTATAGTGCATTGGCTTGCAATGCAACATTAAAAACAAAACAAAATACAGCGGGCAGCTTGCGCAAAGGAAACATTAGCACTTAGGTTGTGTCTAACTGACTCGTTAAATGGTATCCTTAACTAGGTGCCATTGGATCTCCGCATATTTACAGCTATTTGCTCATCAATAGGGATTGGGAAGTCTAGATGCTGGAACGAAAAGCACTATGAGCACAGTGGTGACCTAAGAAGGTTTCGCGATGTGGACTTTCTTTGCTTACACTGAACTTTGACAGGAATTTTAAGGTGAACATTCTCTCAAGAACATATAAGTCAAATGTCATAGTTTGCGAGGAGTTTGTCACCTCATTCTACACTGACGAGTTCAATATGGACTGCGGCGTCAGTGTAGATGTTTTTTTCGAACAGATAAATGTAGCAATCTCCATCCGTCGGCCTGTTTCTTCTTGTTGGAGAATCATGTAAACGACTGTGAGGTGTGACACACTGAGGAAATACGGCACCTGAGAACACAGCCGTATGAAGCCAAAAAACACAAGCAGGGCTTCAGTGAACTTCACAAACCGGCGTCGGACCTCTATGGCAGGAATTGCTCGGTGAGTCCTGTACTCAAAGAACAATACCGTAAACTTGCAGAAGAGGAACGCATACTCCCTAGGAAAACGCGAGTCACTCTAGCTCAACTCCGATCTGGATACTATAACAGGTTAAATTCTTACCTATCCAGAATCAACCCCGACATACAGAACATATGTCCTGCGTGTAGCGTGTCCCCACATGACATCTCTTCAACTGTATTGTGGAACCAACGCCTCTAACACCCCTCTCATTATGGTCCACCCCTGTTGAAACAGCAAGTTTCCTTGGACTCCCGTTAGAGGATGTTGATGACAATTTGTGATCGGTCGCACCTATTGGATGGGGCGAAGCACTGCTACAACAACAACAACAACATTTTGAGGTGTGTATATGCACTGACAGCCAAGCGGCGCTCAAAGCATTAGAAACCAGGGACGGAAAATAATTATTTTTTTTTCAGAGTCGAAAAAGTCCTGGTCAAAAAATTGTCCCTAGGTGAAAATGTTTGAGTTCCCAGGTATCACTATAGCAATATCATGTCGAATCATGCATCCTTTATTATATTTCGAACTTTTTCCATAAAAGTCCGGAAATAAAAGTAAAATCTGTATTTTTATTTTTTGAGTCCGATAGAACTAGTTAAACTCGGACTTTTAAGAAACGGCTTATCCGAAACAAACAATTTTTTAATCGGATAAGCCGTTTCTTTGTTATCAAGCCGGACTTTTATTTTGGACTTAAAAAATAAAAGTCCGGATTTAACTTTTATTTCGGACTTTTATTTTTAAAAGTCGAGTTTAACTAGTTCTATCGGACTCAAAAAATAAAAATCCGAAAATAATTTTTATCTTGATCCAAATATATTAAAAGTCTAAAGTTAATAGTTTTGCAAGGAATTATATTATAAAAGGAATAACAGTTTCGGCCCCATTTTAGAAACACCTCTGAGGCCGCTGAAAATTTTAATTGGGCGCTACGTATCGTATATTTGCGCATACTTTGCGATCATCACATTCACTTGGGTACCGGTTTCAAGAATATTGCCGGCAATCGTAAAGCATCACAGACACAGCCGTGGTGCATCGATCACTTACATAAATAAAGAGAGACATTCTTACTTAAGAAAACCGCAGTTTAGAAATTGATATCAAACTACAATCACAAAATAAGCGAGAATTTACTTTATAGGTTATAGAAATAAATATTAAGGATCACGGCCACAATTACAGGACACTGGTCGCTTAGCCTACATGCGAAAAGAATGGGTATTCCCTTCAACGACAGGTATATGAGCTGTAGAATGGAGGTTTTTATAGAAGCAGTTACATATTTCCTCTGCGGCTGTCTAGCCATGCCGAATAATGCGTCCCGTACTTTATGGACGCTATCAAAAGCACATAAAGGACATCAGTGAGCGTATTGATTTGGCAAATGGTTCGAGTAAAACAAGAACAGGGGTACAGCAGTCTAATAACTAATTGGTTTCAGGAGAAAGTGCTTCGAAACGGAGCCTAGCGCGCTACTTAGGCCAGGTATCTTCCATAAGGCAGCACACCAACCAACCAACCCTTTGTGGAATAGTCTGAAATAAAAACAGTAATTTTTTTAAAAAAAAGTTACAGATTGTGTTTTGTGTACAGAGTAAAGCAGTCTGGCGTACGTAAATATGTACACTTATGATATAAGTTAATTAAATTTACATGGCAAATTTGTATTTGATGGCTAGTTAACTTCATACTAAGTTTCATGCCCTGGTGTACATACAAGCATAATATTTATGTGGGAAGTAGACCTAATGCTTTTACCCTAAAAAAAGCCATTTGATTGCATAAAACTAGCATTGCTACATTAAGCTGTAAACAGAATACTACAAAAATCGTGCGCTTAATCCCTAAAGATATTGGTCTCCGATTGATCTCTTTTGTCTACATTTGGGCATAACTGATCCCCTTTAGTCCCCTTTCGGGTACAGTTGGTCCGTTTGAAATCTATGTAACCTTTTTTAAGAAATATAATAAAAAGATGATACAAAAATGTTAAGGACTACCTTTATATAAATGGACCAAAAAATAGAAGGCAATTTTTCCCTTTAATACAGACATAATCTTGCTGATTTTGACCAAAAAACTTTAACAATAGCTCTTGTAAAAGAATTTTGGGATTTAAAATTATAAATGTAGAGTGCGTGTTTAATTTTAACATAAGCAATTAGTTTGGGATCCCAAGTAATGGTTTGCTTAAATTGAAAGATCGCGCTCCACCTTTATAGTTTTAAGTCCCAAAATTCTTTTACAAGAGCTATTGTTAAAGTTTTTTAGTCAAAATTCAACAAGACTATGTCTGTATTAAAGCAAAAATTGCCTTCTATTTTTTGGTCCATTTTATATAAAGGTAGTCCTTAAAATTTTTTTATCATCTTTTTATTTTCAATTTTTTAGTACTGTCTACAAAAAGGCAATTGCAACTTTGATCAGTAATTTAAGTAATTCCTAAGTGAAAATTTTATCTCATTTATGTTCAAAATAGCAAGATTTAAGAGAATTAGTGGAATTTTCGCTGACAACACTGGCGAAAACAACAGATTCCACCTCGCATCATAACAAGAGAATTCCACATCGTTTGTCAGCTACTTAATTAGCACAGCCGAAAAGTGTGGTGAAATTCGCATACACCTGAAAATCTAAAAGAATCGTGGTGAAAGTCGCGTACGCCTAAAAGTATGCAAGGACGTGCATTGAGTTGGGCCTTCAACAAGGTGGAATTCTACAACGCCTGCAACACTCAGGAGGCTAGCCATGAAGGTATGGCCTAATCTTCTAAATAGTTCGACTTGTGCGTTACGTAGCTTAAATTTTTTAATCAAACATTGCACTGTCACCGAGTTTTAAACTATATTTCAGGTTTCAAGTCTCTAGATATCCAGGAAGTTAGTTAAAAATCGATTGCAAGATTCTCAATTTAAAAATAGTTTTCTCAATATCTCGATCCATGCGCCACCTAGCGGAATTTTTTTGATAAAATATTGCATTGTCACCGGGTTTTGACTTACGGCCCAAGTTTCATGTCTCTAGCTCATCTGGAAGTTACTCGAAAATCGATCGCAAGATTCCCGCCCATTTTTAAAGGATTTGTAGTTATCTCAATTAGCACGCCACCTAGCGGAACTTTGTTTTCTATAAGTTGTATTGTCACCAGGCCGCTAACTAAGTGCCAAGTTTCAAGTCTCTAGGTAACCGGGAAGTTAGTTAAAAATGGATCGAAATATTCCCAAATTAAATTTGTTTTTCTTATTAACTCGATCCACGTGCCACCTAGCGAATTTTTTCCATCAAATGTTGCATTGTCACCGGGTTCAGACCCACGGCCCAAGTTTCAAGTCTCTAGTACACCGGCAAGTTGCTCAAACATCGATCGCAAGGTTCCCCTGGCTTTTTCAGAGATTTGTAGTTATCTCAATTATAATGCCACGCTATAAATTATGCTGTCACCGGGTCTCGAACTATATGCTAAGTTACAAGGTTCTAGGTAACCGGGAAGTTAGTTAAAAATGGATTGAAATATTCCCAAATTAAAATTAATTTTCCTAATATCTCGATCCATGCGCCACCTGGCGGAATTTTTTTGATAAAATATTCCATTGTCACCTGGTTCTGACATACGGCTCAAGTTTCATATCTCCAGCTCACCGGGAAGTTACTCAAAAATCGATTGCAATATTCCCCTCGTTTTTCAAGGATTTGGAGTTAACTCACTTAGCGCGCCACCTAGCGGAATTTTGTTTTCTGTAAATTGTATTGTCACCGGGTCTCGAACAGTGTGCTAAGCTACAAGTCTCTAGGTAACCGGGAAGTTAGTTAAAAATGGATTGAAATATTCCCAAATTAAAATTAATTTTCTTAATATCTCGATCCATGCGCCACCTAGCGGAATTTTTTTGATAAAATATTGCATTTTCACCCGTTTTGAGTTACGGCGCAAGTTTCATATCTCCAGCTCACCGGGAAGTTACTCAACAATCGATTGCAAGATTCCCTGCGTTTTTTCAGGGATTGTCAGGGATTTTCGTTTATCTCGATTCGTCTGCCACCTGGCGGCATTTTGTTTTCCACGAATTGTAGTGCCATCGACTCGCAAACTATGTGCTAAGTTTCAATTCTCTCGCAAAATTTCCATTTTGAAATTAATTTTCTGTATATCTCGATCCGTGCGCCACCTAGCGGATTTTTTTCCCTTGCATTGTAATGTCTCTCAGATCTGAACTATGTTCTCAGTGTCAAGCGTCTAGCGCAACGGGAAGTTCCCGAAAAAGACTTTTCCGTGGGTCAAAAATTCGTATGGAAATGAGGGGACAAACGTGAAAGCGACTTAATATAAAGGTATAAAAATAAATATAAAAAAATACAACGAAATGAGAAAAATAAAATAGATTAAAGGTGATTGAATCGAATTATTTAAGAAAAATGCGGAGCCCTATATCGAATCTAAATTACTAGGACTTAGCGACTACGCCGGAGTTAGGGTTAAATTTTCGATGAATATTTTTTATTCCTTTTTGAAAAGTAGGCGAACAACTTACATCAAATAGATTTGGTGGCTTGTCAAACCTTTCCATTGTCACTATTGTGCCCTTATTGAACCGAAAGGATACTAGTCTCCATATGGGCCCTTATGGGTACAAATAGGATTGTTGCTGTCGAACCCTTTCTGGTATGAATGGGTACAATTGGTCCCTTCATAGGACATGCTCAACAAAAAGGGAACAGTTCAACTCATACAAAGGGATCAAAACTGGCATTGGTCGCATACTTCTTTGCGACTCATCCCGGATTCATCTCGGACTAATCGCATTTTTTGCAGGGAATGAATATGTACACATACGTACATATTTATGTACATCATTTACATATGTATTTACGTATATCAGAGATTATATTTTTTTAATTATTGTGCAACCTTGCTGGGAAATTTAAAGTAATTTAAACCGCTCGTTTCCACACATTTTTAGGAGAATCTGCACAACGCAACGTACATACCTAAATGGTGTACATTAGGGTGGTTACAAGGTATACGGTGAATTTTAATTTTTGTTCTATCTTTCGGGGCACCCTCCCAAAATATGTCAATAGATCAGAAAATGATTATTGCCTCATTGAGATCAAAGTTAGGAAAATCATCGATTTTTCAGAAACAATTTTAGTGTTTCGTCAGTAAAAGCGAAACCATATATGCCAGGAACTTCACTCGTATATCATTCAATAGGTAATTTTATTTGTATTAATTTTGCTAAAAATAACCGTTTTATAAAAATATTATTAAGATCAAAATTAATACAAACAAAATTACCTATCGAATGATATACGCAGTGCTGCTCAAAATTTTTTATATGGAAGTGCGAATCACAATACATGTAAAAAATTGTATGTGCACTGAAATTTTTTTGTATTTGGAAAAATATATTTAAAAAATATTAATTGTTTGAGGTCGGAAGAAAGTTGAATATTTGGTTTCATGTTACAAAATATTACATCAATATTTATATTACCAACATACAAGAGCCAATAAATTTAATTCTGAAAGTAGCGAAAAATTACATTGACATCTAGCCTCAAGTTTTTTGAAAATATATTCTATATACATATATCGCCGGAATTTGGGTTTCAATAATCATACTAAAAGTGAATGTAGAGATTTCCGCGAATGTTGAAATTTGAAAACTTTTGAAATGCTTAATTAGAGGGCTTCACGTGGCTTGTTTTAAATTTGTGTTCAAATTTACATACATATATTAGCAACAGAGATTACCAAGGTGCTGAAATGCGATTTGAATTTAATAAAATGTTTAACAAGTAAATGATAGGCATGGTTGCTTTACGGTTCCCCCACTTCCAGTCAAAAAATTTCTCATAACCAAGAAAAATAATATACCGAATTGAAATAAAAAGTTCCAGAAACTCTAGCTCAAAATAACTGCATTTGTACTACATTCTGAACCACCAATAGTTCGCCATCTCTCTCTTTTACATGGTTTTCAACTCTGAAATTTAACATGGCGTGTCCTAGGCGGTGGAAATTGGCTCGCTGCTTTAACTTTTTGAATATTTTTTAGTGGTCAAATTGTTAGTGTAAATTTTTTTATCATACACAAGTGCCTGAGCTTCATACGGGAGTGATTTTTCTTGGCACTTTCATAAGAAATTCAAGCATTTTCATATGATTCGAATTATATGTGAGGGCATATGGGAGTGCTATGAAATTTTTGTTTATATTCAAAGCCTGAATTTGAATCTGTTCCTATGATTCAGGGCAAAACAAAAACAAAATTGCTACAGGTGTATAGGGGTTGAGCAGCTCTGGATATACGAGTGAAGTTCCTGGCATAAATGGTTTCGCTTTTAATGAAGAAACACTGAAAGTTTTTCTGAAAAATCGCTGTTTTTCCTAACTTTGACCTCAATGAGGCACGTGTTAACATTGCGGATTGGCCTGAAACTTTGCAATAATCATTTTCTGATCTATTGGCATATTTGAGGAGGGTGCCCCGAAAGATAGAACAAAAATTAAATTCACCATATACCTTGCAACCACCCTAGTCTACGTGTAGGGATGCCAACTTTTCGAATATTGCGTTGCTAAGATTTGCGTATTCTTCTTTCTAAAACCACTAAAATTGCATAACCGCACACTTTTTCTTTGTCAAACCCTTACAAATTTGAATAAAAGAGTTAAACCCTAGCTTAAAACCATAAAAAAATTTGCTTTTTCGTTCATTTCAGGAAACTTTGAAATATTTTTCAAACATGCTTTTTAAGCTTTGATTAAGTAAGAGGATAAACGGAACCTTCTGCCGGTGTAATAATAGGTGCACAGCGTACATCTATTCTAGAAATAAAATCTGGTAAGTCTGAAAAATTTACAAACTGCTGATATATCAACAAATTCGAACATACATTCAAATCCCGAACATCACTCCGTAATACATTTAGGTACATGGGTCTAGTCCCATGTGCATATCCCTTTTTTTATTTTGTTGCCGGTGTTATCGTACCCAAAGAGTAACTGATATGAAAACAAGTAAGGTTATCTAAGTTCTGGTGTAACTGAACATTATATTCAGCATAAGTTTCAATTGTACAGTTCATTTCAGATGAATTACTCTTTCGAATTTTGTTACAAGGGATTTTTTTCTTGAGGCTCTAGAAATATTCTGTAATGCTTGGTCACAATAGGGGGATGGCACCGCGCATTAAAAAAAATGTTTCCCAATTTTCTCTTACAATAAAACTTGCCTAGTGAAAATTATTGATACAAAATTATTTCTTGCTAAGATTTAGCTTATCATTCTAGTCTAAACATCCTTTATATATAAAAGTGGGCGAGGTCTTTCACCGCTCGTGTCCATTTTTACTAGAAATATTTCCTGCTATAAGGAAAATATGTGCACTCAATCTTAGATCTTATTTTTTTCGAGTTATGGCTCTCGAAACATAGACAATTTTTGGTAATAAAAGGGGCGCTGCCACGCCCAAAAAACAAACACCATTGACAGAAAGTTATTTTTTGTAAAAATATCGCTTATTTTACTAGTTCACGACCCTTTTAAAAATATTTTATACAAAAGTGGGTGTGGTCCTTAACTGACTTCGTTAACATTTTTTCGAAGCATTTATTCTAGTAAAGGCAACCTCTGTGCCGGTTTTTGATTTATTATTAATAATATTTGTAAAATTTATTTTATAACAAGTGGACGGTGCCACGCCCATTTTCAAAAATTTCAAATTATCAAGACGTCTGAATATCAATCCACACATCAATTTCAACATTCTATGTGTATTATTTACTAAATAATCAGATTTTTTTTGTGTTTTCCAAAATGTTATATGTATAAAAATGGGCGTGATGATCATCCGATTTCGCTTATTTTAAATAGCGTTGGGCGATGAGTGCCAAGGAACCCATAGTCATCGTGTGCACAGGACGGCGTCGGACTGCCAAATCAATTCCTTTTTTCATCTTGAACATTTTGATATATGGAAGTCTATATTTATCTGGATTCATTTATGCCGTTAGGATCAACCATTATGTTACCAAAGTCAATATACTCCGTGTGCAAAGCACGCTGAGTAAAAAATTAAGAGTGGCTTTCAGGCGATTTCACTCATTTTCAGAGCAAACAGTTGTAGCTGTGAAAAAATGTTTATGCCAAATTTCGTTCGGATTGGGAGATTTTTCGTTCGACTTATGGCATTAAAAGTATTTTTGAAAGAGTACAAAAAAAGCGAGGCCCATTTTCAAAATTTATTTAAGTTTTGTTCTTAACATTACTGAGGTAGAATATCAGTCAAATGTAGTTAAATATCATAGAGTTATTGCAAACTTTGTTAAGGTTAGGCTTTTGGGAAGAATGGGTGTGATCTTTAACCCATTTTGATTATCTTCACTTTGTCTATATAATTTAGCAAAGATAATGTCACCAAATCAGTAATATCTTTAATGGCGTTTGATTTACGGCTTGTTAAACTTCAAATTTTCTTCTTCCAAATGTGGGTGGGTGCCACTCCCACATTCCAATATTTTTTGGAATATTTGTTTTGCGTCATCAAACCAATCCACCTACAAAATTTCATTAGCGTTTTTCAATTATCTCATTTTTCTAAATTTTCGATATCGAAGAATTGGGCGTGGTTATCGTCCGATTTCGCTCATTTTCAATACCAATCTATTTTGGCCCCAGATAAGCCGTATACTGAATTTAGTGAAGATATCCAATATTTGCTCAAGTTATCGTGTTAACGGGCGGGTATGGCTTAAACAATTTTTTTTTCGATACTGATGATTTTGTTGTATGAAGTCTATATTTATCTCGATTGCTTTATACCTGTACAACCAACCCTTATCTAATCAAAATTAATATACTCTGTGTGCAAAAGTTGATTAATTATTTCATTAGCTTTCTGTCTTAATGTAAGTCCAATGACCTTGTTGGAATGCAAATCTTTTTTGGCCCGCTTTTCAATATCTCAAATTTAAAGCTTTAAGAGGCATTGTATTGCACATATAGGTGTAGCATCGTTGGCTTCGAGCCTATAGCAACTGTTTTATTTAATTTTGATCGACCTTAGACTTTTTTCACTATCTCACGCCGATTTATCCAGTTTTCTAACCAATTGAAATTTGTAAAAATCGATTTTATGGAACTGACTTGTTTCGAATAACGCGAAACCCGGTTTTGAAAAAATTTCGAATAATGGAACACCCTAGTACATACATATTTCAACTATTATAGCGAACTTTAGCTGAACTCATCACTAATTGGTGTTATTCTTAATTACATATTTATGTATATGCACCAAACCGTGATTATATAGTTCAATGTCATACTCAAATCAGCAATTGTCTGTTTTAAGTTGTTGACATATATTTTGTTGCCTTTTGTTTTTGTTATTCCGTGTATGTTTCGTTTATACATTTCATCATCAGCAACATCAATTGCCATTTTTTAGCTGCTGCGCAACAACCGCTACCTAAAGCCAATTCGAAATTCCATTTGCGGAAGCATTTTCATCCGCCACCTATTAGTGGTAAAAGACGCCCTACTCCACTGCGAATATCGGGGTCTCCCGCAATACCTTTTCTAGAGGAGCGTTTTCATATTTTGTGTTCGCTGCGCTCCGCTCTTATCTGCGTTAAGTTCAATTTTCCTTCAGTAAGGCCTTTCGTTTGATGCCCGTATTTTAAAAAATATGCTAGGATTAGCATTGGTACACATTTATGACAACATCTCCGAAATAAATAACGACATTGGTCTACATCTTGTTCTATGTCTCGTAGAGTGCTGAAGATATCACTTCAAAATTCACTTTGTTTTCAAGCTCTTTCAATTCAAAACATTCAGAAACTACCATTTTGAAATTCTTACCTACTCATTACATTAGCAGAGACGAATCAAAGCAGGAAGCAACCATTTTCATGTTCGAAACAAAAACAAACAAACTCAATACCGAGGCCATTAATTATAGCTCGAAGCAAACTCCTAGAAGTACGACAACGCTGATTTTGTGGCCGATGTCCAGATAGTACTAAGATTATGGAACATTTCTCTGAAGTCGAGCTCACAATCGATGACGATGGAACTAATATTCCCCACCCGGCTAGGGAAAGGTAAGAATAGTACAATCCAGATTAAAGAACAACAAAACCGAGTACGCTATAGGAACATATATCATCCAAAGGTCCTTAATCCAGTCCACAAGAATAGCGAGCCTGCAAACTGTGCTAACTATCGCGGATCAGTCTACTTAGTACCGCACATAATGAACCCTCAAGCATTTAGAGGCCATCTTGATTGGACCTGATCAAACCTGATTAACAGATTATTTACCACACTTTGTGCCAAATCTTGGAAAAACACACGAGAACAGAGTTGACAAACAGCATCTCTTCGTCGATTTTTAAACCGCCTTCGAAAGCACGAAAAAAACTGCTACGTCTGCTCTTGGCATACCCGCAAAACTTATATGGCTGGCAAAAATGACTTTGAGCAACTCCACCTACTGTTGTTGTTGTTATTGCAGCGATAAGGATACTCCCCGAAGGCCTTGGGGAGTGTTGGCGATGTTGATGGTCCTTTGCCGGATGCAGATCCACTACGTTCCGGTACCAAGCCCGACCATCTCGAGAACGATTTGTTATGACTACATGCGACTCTAGGCTATAACGCCCTCACACCCGCTAGATCTATGAGGAGCTCGGGGTCGCCAGAGCTTCGGCTGTTAATGAGAAGCTATACATTTCGCTGGCAACCTGAAGGTGTACCTACCGTGGGTATATTCTAACCCCCTAATTAGCTGGGGCCACCTGCTTACTGAGTACTGCGAATTCGTTAGAAACTAAGGGAGTTACCAGCCGAATTGAACCCCTTGTTGGGATAAAAATTTTTACAAGCTGCAGAACTTTACCCAATTGGAGCAATATATTATAAGAGCGTGCAATTACTGACGTATGTTTGCGGTATTGACATCGTTGGGCTCACCATCCGCTTAATAAGTTTTGCTTCCTTCAAACGAAAAAAAAGTGGAAAAAATGGAATCCATGCTGAGTGAGAAAAAAAAGCTCCTGCGGAAGATTTGCGGACCCCTATGCGCTGGCGCCGGCGAGTTTCTAAATTCAATTCACTTTAATACTATGCACTGAGCGGTTTTTATTCGGTACGAAGGAGTTGCCTGTAGTTGTGTAGGTCTGCTAGTAGGGGCAACCCCCGCCTATAGACATTCTAGGCCCATTTAACATTCCCATGTCATTGGAGGTGGCGGAGCAAATTGCAGACTTTGAGAAATATTACGGCTTTGTCCTTACCTTAAGCGCATCCTGCCTCACATTGCAGATTTTAGGGTTGATTTTTTCTCAACAAATACAAAAGTTTAAGCTAGACTTGCTTAACATACACCGAAGAGGTTTGATAATGAGCATGGTATTAGAGCAATTATAAAGTACTAATCCAATTGGGTATCTTGCCACTATTAGACCAACAGGGTTATGTAATGACCAAGCGACATATCGAACACTTTATACACGAGAAAACAGAATGCAAATCAAAATTTAATTTTTTTTAGCTCTTATCGTCCTGTACGAAAAAGCTCGTTATACATTAAAACCGCGATTTCAGAATGGTATTAAATTTTACGAAATAATTAATTTATACGAAACGGAGCAGTTATCTTCACATCATTTCAATTCAGTTAAAAAAAGGGTTATATAGAAACAAAAAAAAATGTATGTTTGCCAAAAGAATGCCTCTGATCGCCTGCCATCATGCAGTGAAGCTGCAATAATACATTCACAATCTTTCCGTCATCTTTGAACTCTGACTTCCAATTTAATTGTATTTCGAAGATTGATCCCAATTTTGAGCCACCTCAGTTAAATATAAAAATCAGCAAAGTTAAATAGAAGTCTTTTCCCATCGATCGGTTATTGACAAAGCTCATTATCAAACTTTCGTTGGTCATCAAAAACTGAACACAACAACAACGAACAATCAGATTGCAGTGTAATCCAACGAGTTTTATGACCGAATGCACTTGCAGCGGCTAAAGCAATGAGTTCCAACAGAAAAATGCAGCTAAGGGAAAAAGAAAACTTTTTTTTTAATCTTTATAAGAAAGATAAGAGGTTTTGCAGCGGCAACAACAACAACTTAAGCATGACGTTTAGTGCGTTACAAACTGGTGTGGCAGCATTCCGCGACAACGGCAATTACCATTGGTTACATGCGCTGGTACAGCGGTGCTCAAATTGCAAATATTTTATCTTAGTAACAGAAGTTTGTAAAAATTGTATCAAATGAAATTCCCAAGTTTTATGTGTTTGCATAATTTTTAAAACTGATGAGAATTCCACTTTTTAAACGTTCAATGACGAAACATTTGCGGACATGTTGCGTGCGCTTTTTGATGTGTAAACATCTTTACTTATGGTATCGAGGAGTCGTGAATGTAAGTGCAATCGTAAGCGTAAACGTAGTCCTTGTAAGTGACAGAGTTGATATAAGCGAAATCACACAACAGCTCAATGCCGATCAAGTCACCCACATATAAATGAAAGTCTCTGAGCATATTCAACATTTTTGTGCATGCAAGTGCTCGAACAGATAGAAAAGAGCCAGAGAGAAGATATGAGGAAATGCGCGATTTTATTACTGAAACGAGAAGTGTTTACGAAAACAAAGCTCGTGGTTAAATTTTCAGGTTTAAATTGAAATAAACTTCTTTTAATGGAAATTGATTCTAATATCTTTAGATTTACATTGGTTAGATTTACATGAAGGAATTAACTGCAGACAAAGAAAAATAAAAATAAAATTAAAAAATAACTGTAAGGCGCGATAACCTCCGAAGGGTTTCTAGTCCGAGCTTCTCTTCCAATTTGCGTCGTGCTCGTTCTTAATTTTTCCTACATATTGGCTGGACGGGACGTACTTGTTTATATGCCGACTCTGAACGGCATCTACAATGCAAACGAGTTTTCACTGAGAAGCTTTTCATTGCAGAAATATACTCGTAGTGCTTGCCGAGGGGCGACCCCGCTTAGAAAAATTTTCTTCTAATTGAAAAAACATGTTTCTAAAATTGTGATGTTGCTTTGCCCGGGGCGTGAACACAGGATCTTCGGTGTGGATGGCGGAACACGCTACCATGACACCACGGCGGCCGCGTTAAAATAAAGTAATATAAAATGAACTAAAACAAATAGCATAAAAATTATTTAAGTAAAATAAAATAAATAAAATAAAAAAATAAAATGAAGTTAAATTAAATTAAATTAAATTAGTTTTTAATCGATAAGTTATCAGTTTTCTATCGATATGTTTTCGATTTGTTATCAATTCGTTTTTAAAAAATTATCGATTACTTACCGAAAAGTTATCGATATATTTAAAAAGTGTATACATTTGTTATTGGCGTGTTATGAAAAAATTATTGATTTCGCTGTCACAAATGTATCGGTTTCTTATCGAGGCGCTACCGGTTTGTTATCGATATGTTAACGAATACTCATCGGCTTGTTATGATACGGATACCTTTGAAAATTTAATATAAAATCGATGACATGTGTATAACCCTTCTATGGCAAGCTGATAAGAAACCAATAAGAAGCCGATGACTCTGCAATAACAAGCCGATTATAAACCGATTAGTCGACGGTAGTTTTTCGTTATCGGTAATAATACGATGTTGAAACCACTTGGTTTGTTACCAATAAGAAGCCGGGCTTGTTTTTTTTTATTATATTTGTTGTATCATAGAGTAAAATGTGCAATTTTCCAACGACACGAAGACTTTACACCGGAATAAAACTGTTTAGAGTTTTCTTAATACCTCTATACGTGCACCTCATAACGGAACGATTGTAAGATTCCGCCCGATCCGAACAATTTTCCCAAATATCTAGATCCGTGCAAAACCTGGCGTAACTTTTTGTCATATGTATTAAACTGAACTCTGAACCTCATTATTAATTTCACATCTCTAGCTCACCCCCGGTGCAATTAAAAAGCCGATTACAAGACTCCTAATTAATTTCCTAATTACTCGACCCGTGCGCCACCTGGTGGAATTTTTTCGTCCTTTTTTTTCATTTTCACGCATTTTTTGTATTAGATAAAAAAATCATTTTAAATTTCTTGAGTCTCCATAGGTATGTAAATATTAACTTTGGCCCTTGTGCCAAACATCTTAATCGCCTCCAGGCTGGTCCCAAATTAATGTGTGATATTTTTGTCATTAGTTTACCATTTAAACGGGGAATAGTGCAAAAAATGGGAAACTTGTTAATAAGGGCACCCTAATGTACATATATGCACATTTTCGCAACAAACACTTTTAGTGGGGCAAATCACAGGTCGTGTGTGAACTATCTGTACCAGTTGCTGCTGTTATTGTTGTTGCTATGTTACTGTTTTTAAAGGTACTGTGACGTTTTGCCTTGCATGCAGCGATGCCTGACGTTATACATAAATTTAGCAAATAAATAACCTCAAACAATGAAAAACACAGAAAAAACGATACATTAAAAAACAACCAACAAAAATGTGGGGAAATGACTTCTCAAGCAAGTTAAAATGATTTTTTTACCTTATATTCCACCTGTTACAAGCTTACACCTGATGTAAGAGCTTGCAAGGGGTAGCACGCATATTTTCAAGTTTTGGGCATACTCCGATTACTAAACCAATATAACTCTCATCACGAGTATCAAGGATTATGAAAGTAAAGGGATAACTAAATATTAAAATCCTGGATTTCGTCTCTGCCTGACAGAGAACGATGGATATTCCGTTATAGTCAGTGTAAATGCGGTTGCCGGCCGGTAGCTGTCATACCATGCCGGAAGATCCAGGTTCATATGAAGGTATAACGTAACCCCAACTTATACAAACGCAAAATACAGAGTTCCGAAATATATATCCAAACTCGGCCAAGTCTCAACCATTCATAACCAGGAGATGACCAAAACCCGGCCATACAAAATCACGACAAGATAAAATCCAAACAAAAAATTCCTACCGAATATGAACATCGTTTATTAAAATATGTTCGATCCCTTGGAACAGTTGTTATTATTACATAAATTGTGTCTCGACTATGTCTTATCAGGATTAAGAACTGTCGCGGTTTTATTTTTTAGGCATATTGTGCTGTCTAGATTGTGTTTTCTCGGGATTATAAGTTGTGTGCTTTATGAGGTGAACCCGTTGAATAAGAAAGGGAAATGCCATCAATCGTAACAGAAACGTCTTTCAAAACTCAGCAGTGATTTGGAAAACCCTCCAAACTATTTCAGATATTAAAATATGTTCGGAAAACATTTTTTTAATCAGATTCTCTTCGGGTCCACATTAAAACTTAAGGTCTCACCGATTTGTAGGAGTCAACTTTAAGAAAGGGCATAGCAATATCCTTAACTTCCGAAACAGATTATTATCCACCAAACTGCAATTCGAAGGCAGCGTTAATACTGTTCGTCCAAGAAGGAATGATTGTAGAGGGGTACTGTTCTAGCTAATAGCTGTATACAAACCTACACCAACGGCTCCAAAATGATCGAAGGTGTGGGAGCTGGAATGCGTGCGCATTCTTTAGAGACTTCTACGTGATTCAAACTGCTGTCACTCGAGGTTGGGAACATAACTGGTAAGGCATATATCTTTTCTTGCAGGCAAGCAGCAATTAAGGCGCTAGATGTACCATATTCTAGCTCAAAGCAAGAATGAGCATGCAAGCAGCTTCACGCTTCATTTAAGGGCGCTCTAGAAATATTCCTTATCTGGGTTCTGGATCATAGCGATATTGTAGGGAATGATATCTGGGGTAAGCTAGCACGTATGAGCTCAGCGAAATAAGAAAATAACCAGCGCCGAAGTATGGATACTCTTAGGGGTATCCAAGGGATACATTCGAAATTTTAACATAATCAAAGCTCAGCATATATGGGAAGCACTAAGAGCTGTGCAATCTCAAGAGCGACATAACCAGCCTACGCTGAAATAAGGACAAGGAGTCCACGGAGTAAATCTCAAGCTGACCCAGGCCCTAAGCCTGGTTTCAGTTGCTAGCGCTTTATTTTTGGCCATTAGGTCTGCAAGTAGGATGTGCAAAATTCAATTGGTTTCCGACCAACGTCCACAGCATTGGTGATAGTACCCCACCCTGTGGTTATCCTCTGTTTAAAGATTTTGTGGTCTCGCATAGAACCCATTGCGAAGTGATCTTTAAGAATATCGATGATTGCTCGTCGGAAGATATTGTTGAAAGCACTGGCAATGTTCAGAGAAACTCCTAGGGCATATTCCTTTTGTTACAGGGCTTTCTCTATATTCAGGACCAGCCCATGCAATGCAGTATCAACTGACTTACCTTTGGTGTAAACATGTTGTGCTGAAGGGAATAATGTTTCCTTCATATTCGATTTAATATATACATATGTATATCTATTCCTCCCTCTAAGGTTTAGAGCAGAAAAGATGTCAAATTAATAGGTATGTAGTCTTTCGGTTGCAGATGACTGGTTCTTCCCGCTTTCGATATTAAGATTGCTTGAGCCGTTCCTTAAGATTTCGGGACGTGGTTCAGTTTTATGCAACCCTCAAAGATTGTTTAAAGTCATTCTACTGTCGTTACACTTGCCATCTGCAAGAAAGCATGGAATACCGTATCTGCAAGCGGTAATTTTAACTTGGCAAAAGTTTTATCGCTAAATTTTGGTATTTTTCACCAATATGGTACTTCTTGCTCCATATTTGAAGTGAAAACGTTGTAACACAATTCTTCAGCATCCTCTTCTGATGGGTAGTGTGTGTTGAATGCGCCTCAAAGGACTCCTCCCTACTTTGTGTGTCCCCGTCGTTGTTGTTGGTGTAGCAGTGCTTTGCTCCTTCCAATAGGTGTGACAGATCACAAATTGTCATCAATATCATCTAATGGGAGTCCAAAGAAACTTGCTGTTTCAACTGGGGTGGACCATATGAGAGGGGTGTTAGAGGCGTTGGTTCCATATTACAAGATGGAGATGGTTGGTGTCATGTGGGGACACATTGCAAGCAGGGCATACATTTTTTTATGTCGGGGTTGATTCTGGATAGGTAAGGGTTTAACCTCTTACAGTATTCAGATCGAAGTTGAGCTAGAGTGACTCGAGTTTTTCTAGGAACTGTACGTTCCTCTTTTGCAAGTTTAGGGTATTGTTCTTTAAGTACAGACATCACTGGGCAATTCCTGAGATAGAGGTCCAACGCCTGTTTGTGGAGTTCACTGAGGACCTGCTTGTGTTTTTTGGCTTCATACGGTTGTGACCTCAGGTGAAGTATTTCGCATAATGCTTACGGAGATGACTCCTTAAGCCCCTGGGCGGTGTTGGCTCATTAATCAGTTGTCTGTTGGGATGCCCAGATTTCTTGGTATTCAACAGGAACTGTTTTGTTAGCATTTCATTTCTCTCCCTGATAGGGAGTATTCTCGCCTTATTATGTAGATGGTGTTTTGGGGACATAAGAAGACATCCCGTGGCGGTTCTGAGACCAGTATTTTGGCAGGCCTGTAGCTTCTTCCAGTGAGTGTCCCGTCGTCTTTTTTATTAGTTCCTGGACTGTATCTGGACTAGGAATATCTCAGTCTTGCGGCTGAGCATTCTATGTCCACGCATAAATTTTCCCATGAAATCCTCTTTAACCTGCTGATTTCACGTTTAAAGTACGATAGGACTAAACAATTAAAATTTTTTAAACACCATATTTAACTTCGAACATCTCTGAAATAGCTCTTTTTCAATAACATAATCTCGAACGTCTCGAAACATTGGCATATTCGGAATCCAGGCAAAGAACTGGGTTTGAAATGGCTCTCAACATGCCATCATTTTTTGTAGATCTGTGCATTCTTTCCAGATCTTGATGAAACAACGTATATTCAAAGGAGACGAGTCAGCGTTTTCATCCATTCGCATTACATGACCTAGACAATGAAGCCTTATACGTAGTCTCATCATTATTGTTAGTCCTCACAAAAAAAGGCAAACTCCACTAAGCCCGTGCTTTTCGCTTAGTATTGTATTTATAAAAGATCATAGTGAGCAAATAAGATTTTTTAGAATGCCTTACATATGACCTGGTAATCTAGTTTCATGTGGAGGTATATTATTAACTAGTTTAATGTTTACATAAATTTTAAAATTAACAACTACTTAACATCGCTTTAAGTAGAAATACGCGCTTTTTGAATAGTTCATTTCAAGACACAACCACATTCAAAGCCATTTATTTTCATTTCTCTTATCGTACTCACAAACTACACCTTTCACCTGCCCATCAATGCTGAGATCATTTACCAACACATTCACTAAATTTTAACTTTCATTTATGAATTTCCTACGTACTTTCCGCTGAGTCCGGCTGATGAGCACCGCATAAATCCACCGCTTACCTCGCATATTGCCAGAATTTGTATAAATTAATACACGTAAATTAAATCAATTCATAAAATCCAGTCTGACCGACATTCCATTGCGACGCGTTAACCAAGCAAGTTTTCTAGTTTATACGATCTCGTTCGACATCATCTCATACAACGCGTGTCTACATTTGTCGGCCAGGCAGGTGCCAATGAATTATGTTTACACTCGACTACGCATACAAATGTAAGTAAGCAGCTATACGCTCGGTTACTCGCTACAAAATAGATAACTGATATGTTCAAGAGGGGGATGTGGGATGTTAACGCACTAGACAGCTAGCAAACGCGATTGAGGAAGTTTAAGCCCGAATGCGTTAAAGTCTATTGTCATAGAGAATTACAAATTCACCTTGTCGAAAGTTCAGTTAAATGGATTCATCATTGTTGCTCAATTCATAATCATCCGCATCTTAATTGTCTCTAAAAGAGAATATTCTTTTGCTTTACAATTAAGCGCTATCTATACCGCGCGGAATTTGTTGTATGAATGCAGTTGTGGAAGTTAAACTGTCGAAGACGATAGACACCAAATCAGGTCAGGAAAGACCTCACATTAGGGCGGTCAAATTGTATGGAGAAAAAAAACTTCAGGTGCACATCCAGTTTCTGAATGCCCATAGATTCAGAATATTGTCCATGGGACATAGGTCTGAAATGAATTTCGAGCCTCCCTAATCTACCTCACAAATAAAATACATGAAAATAAATGTCAAATTCGGATTCGGATTGGATATAAAATTTTCTAACAAAATTAGGGAGGCTCGAAATTCATTTCAGACCTATGGTCCCATGGACAATATTACTCAGTATGATCCATAGATTCAGAAACTGGGTGTGCACCTGAAGTTTTTTTTCCATACAATTGAACGCGCCCTACCTCACATAGATGAATGTATCATAGTGCTATAAAAAGTTTGTTACGCACGCAGACTGAACACCCCAATATACAAAAAAGGCACAAGAACCCACCACACCCGTGCTTCTTACTCCTTAGCTTTAGTCTGGAGGGCGAACACGAACGCAATATAAGATCAACCGTTTCATCCTTCAGCTCGCCCTTCCTATCATTTAATATCGTGATGCCAAAATCAGTACTCTGTAAAAACGTCCATCATGACCGTTCCTCTCTTTACAGTCATCACACTTACTTTGTTGTTGTTGCTATTGTAGCGATAAGGTTACTCCCCGAAGGCTTTGGGGAGTGTTATCGATGGGATGGTGGTTTGCCGGATACAGATCCGGTACGGTCCGCTAACACAGCACCATTAAGGTGCTAGCCCGACCAACTCGGGAACGATTTATGTGGCCCACATTAAACCTTCAGACCATCCCTCCCTCCCACACCCCAAGTTCCATGAGGAGCTTGAGGTCGCCAGAGCCTCGTCTGTTCGTGAAACGGGATTCCCCGCTCGAAGGTGAGGTTGACAATTGGGTTGGAGAAGCTATATATTGCGCTACACAACCCCTTGAATCCCACTTACTTTGTCAATCTATGCATAGGTCGCCAAAAAGTTTAAGTAATTGCACTTTGCATACGCACAATTGTGCTATCCTAAACTTATGCCATAAGTCTTGAACATAATCTTTCGAAATTTTCAGTCTCGGATTGAGCTCCACATCTTTCTTGCTTTGTTGATCATGTAGTACAAACCTTGCCTTCTTTTGTATCTCACCATATTTGATTGAGACTTCTACCGAACGTGAATATGCTTCACCTTCCGTGCATCCTCCGTGGCCAGCTATCCGTTTTTTCGTTACCATTAATTCCCATGTAACTAGGAATCCCCATATAGATGTAAATTTCACCCTGTTCCAACTTTTTCTAGGTCTCTTTTGCACAGAAGTTTTTCTTTGAGAATGCCTTTGCTCTGCCAATATCCCGTATATAGATCATCAGCAGATGGCTTTGCCCTTCTCCATCCCCTTAAGTGGAGAGTTGAAACTGATAAATGCATGGTATGAGAAGTATGGCCTTTCACAAACCCTCCAATCAAACCTTTATACTTCATGCTCGGAGCTCAATGTGATATTAAGCAGAATATCTGAACTTGTCCAACTTAAGTAGGAACACTATCCCTATTGGCTTTTAATAAATAACTTTGAAGTATAAACCAAATAAGTACTCGCTTCTCTTGTTTGTATCACCACTCCCAAAGCGCTGTTGATCGCGTTAGCGTCAGCACCTATGATAAGCAGTCCTTTTTTTCTTTCTTTATTCACCGATCTTCCGGGCTCTTCCGGTCGAACCTTCAAACTGTAAGCCATACAGCCAAGTATTATGATAAGGGTATTGTTTTCTTACGCACGGTGTGTACTACCGCTAGGTCTACCGAATCCACGACCTTAACCCAAAACCTTTCTTTGATGATGAGAGCCACAGCCACGTCAACGCCACTTGAAGTGTGTTGAAGGGATATATATTTTTTGTAGAACACGCAACTTCAAGAAATGTTTGTCCCTATCCAATACAAAGTTGATATATCTTCATCTTCACTCTTGATTTAAGGCTCTCGAGGTTTTGGACTTATCCTCCCGAGTCACCACCTCAAACTCCAAGATTTGGACCAACTGCTCAGAAAACTAGGAAGTTCCCCTTTTACAGATCTTTGCTGGGATCAATTAGCGCCTTATTCAGGGAATAGCTTGCCACGTCATTCAAGACCTCGGCTCAGACGGAGTTACAGCATTACTTCACTTTTACCTCACCGAGAAAGCGTCTTGATGTAACCTCCCTTTCGCTTATAGTCACACTTCATTCGTCCTCGTTGTTGTTGGCTTATCCACGGTATTTTCCCAAACTCTCTGACTTGCAGCTAACGTGGTAGTGTTACCTCGCCATTGCATCTTTCAGGTTTGAACCTGAACGTCCTACCAAAGCGGCCAGTCTGCCTCACGGCTCTCGGACTATCGTCTCGAGGGTTTCTCGCGTGGAAACTTTTGCCAGCGAAGCGCCTTTGATCAAAGAACATCTCCCCCGAAGTAATGGCCATGGGCTATCCGTTGCTGGATAGAGTTCGGTACGCTCCGGTACTAACTGACCTCCTAGGGAACGATTATTTTTTACCACTAGAACAGTCGGGTCTGTTGATTTAATTTGTATTTTGCTACAGCGGAAATTTTTCAAGCCTCTTAGCCTGGCCGATTTCATCGAGCGCGGCTTCCGCGAGCTGGGCAATTCATAATACTGCTCGGTATTATGAGAGGGCTCTTATTCTGCCTGCTTCGCAATCTTCTCCACTCTACTTTCCTATTTGGGATCGCATACGGCTCCCTCACCGGAATGGTTAGCGATATCATGTTTTCGGGCTTGCGTCCCTATTCTCCTTATTTCCCTCCCTTTACCTTCGTTAGCTTTTGAGTGATTATCAACCAATAAACACGATCCACATAACACCCTGGACTAAGGGGTTGGCAGCACTAAGCCACTTAGTCACATACACGGGCGCTATGGACTTCGGTCTGCGCACCAACGACAAGGTTCCTCCCTCTAGTGAGGGAATAGCTATTTAAGTTGCGCAATGTGTGAATAAACAACAAATAATTAGGTCAATGCATGTAACAGTAGTAAGCACAAAATAACACCATAAACAGACGTCGGAATAACAGCTTAACTTCAAAAATTCATCCGTCAACCGGAAAAAGTGCAAATTACATTCATATATATACAGTACAAAATATATTATTTAAACAAATAACGGTTACTTTTATGAATCGACGTCAGACAAAAGAGCAACAACATTTGAATGCACAGTTACTGCTACTGTAATAATATTGCATTTACTGCAATGTTGCAAATATGTCCAATGAGTTCATTTCTTTTTATTTGAAAGCCATTGATTGAGTCACCATAAAATCCATACAAATACAAATAAAACCACGCATACACTTTTAGAAATGGTAAATATGATATTCGAGTTATTACCGCAATTAAAGTTGTCAATTTGCAACTATTGGTGCAGAATAAAATATACATAAATAAATTCTAGGTGCATATTATACGTACCATCGGTTGTATCTTTAATTGAGCGCTGTAACAGTGTATAATCATAGAAAACGGTTCATTTCAAAACGGGTTTATTAGGAACGGTGTATCTGACATTATCATCGTTGAATGAATGTAAGACGATCGACCATTGCATTTGGTTTGCACCTTCAAATGCTTTGCTCTGGTTAACTCGTGTAGTTTGCTGAATTTGCTTTCTTCGGATGACAAATGAACTGTGTTTCAGTTCTTTTTTTATACCCAGCTGTACTTGCGCACAGAGTATATTAACTTTGATTGGATAACGGTTGGTTGTACAGGTATAAATGTATCGAGATAGATATAGACTTCCATATATCAAAATCATCAGTATCGAAAAAAAATTGATTGACCCAGGTCCGTCCGTCCGTCGGTCTGTTCGTTAACACGATAACTTGAGTAAATATTGAGATATCTTCACCAAACTTGGAACACGAGCTTATGTGGACCCAGAATAAATTGGTATTGAAAATGAGCGAAATCGGATGATAACCACGCCCACTTTTTATATATATACCATTTTGGAAAACACAAAAAACCTGATTATTTAGTAAATAATACACGTAGAATGTTTAAATTTGACGTGTGGACTGAGATTGAGAGTCTTGATAAAAATTTAAAATTTTTTTTTAAATGGGCGTGGCACCGCTCACTTGTGATAAAATCAATTTTACAAATATTATTAATCAGAAATCAAAAATCATTAAACCTATCGTAACAAAATTCGGCAGAGAGGTTGCCTTTACTATAAGGAAAGTTTTGAAGAAAAATTAACGAAATCGGTTAAGGACCACGCCCACTTTTATATAAAAGATTTTTAAAAGATTCGTGGACGAATAAAATAAGCCATATCTTTGCAAAAAAGAGCTTTATATCAATGGTATTTCATTTCCCAAGTGTATTTATAACAGTAAATAGGAAAAACTTCAAATCTTAAAAAATGGGCGTGGCACCGCCCCTTGTATGACTAAGCAATTTCTATGTTTCGGGAGCCATAACTCGAAGAAAAATTAACGGATCGTAATAAAATAGGTTACACAAATTTTCCCTATAGCAGGAAATATTTTTAGAAAAAAGGGACGAGGTCGGTTGAAGACCACGCCCACTTTTATATAAAAAAAAGTGTCGTAGACTAGAATAATAAGCTATAACTTAGCAAAAAATAGTTTTGAATCAATGATATTTCACTTATCAAGTTTTACTGTAAGAGGAAACTGGGAGACATTTTTCTTTTTCACGTTTTATGTAGAAAAGTAATTTATCTGAAATGAAATGTACAATTGAAGCTCACGCTGAATATATAATGTTCGGTTACAACCGAACTTAGACACCTTTATTTTTTTTATACTCAGCTGAGCAGAGCTCACAGATATAGACTTCTATATATCAAAATGATCTGGGTGAAAAAGGAAATTCATTTAGTCATTTCCGTGAGTCCGCCGTCCGTCCCTCCGTCTGACCGTCCGTAAACACGATAACTTGAGTAAATTTTGAGGTATCTGAATGAAATTTGGTATGTAGGTTCCTCGGCACTCATCTCAGATCGCTATTAAAAATGACCGAAATCGGACTATAACCACACCCACTTTTTCGATATGGAAATTTCGAAAAACACATAAAGTGCGATAATTCAATACCAAAGACGGAGAAAGCGATGAAACTTGTAGGTGTGTTGACCTTATGACACAGAATAGAAAATTAGTAAAATTTTGGACAATGGGCGTGGCACCGCCCCTTTTTAAAAGAAGTTAAAAGTTTTGCAAGCTGTAATTTGACAGTTATTGAAGATATCATGTTGAAATTTAGCAAGAACGCTGCTCCTATCACTGTATGTGTTCTAAATAAAAATTAGCAAAATCGGAAGTCGAACACGCCCCCTTTAAAAAAAAATTTTTTAAGTCAAATTTTAACAAAAAATGTAATATCTTTACTGTATATAAGTAAATTATGCTAACATTCAATTCCAGTAATGATGTGGTTGAACAAACTACAAAAATAAAAGAAAATTTTAAAATGGGTATGGCTCCGCCCTTTTTCATTAATTCGTCTAGAATACTTTTAATGCCATAAGTCGAACAAAAATTTACGCATCCTTGTAAAATTTGCTAAGGGCATAGCTTCTATGACGATAACTGTTTTCTATGAAGATGGGCGAAATCGGTTGAAGCCACGCCTAGTTTTTATACACAGCCGACCGTCTGTCCTTCCGCTCGGCCTTTAACACGATAACTTGAGCAAAACTCGATATATCTTTACTAAACTCAGTTCACGTACTTATCTGAACTTACTTTATCTTGGTATTAAAAATTGGCGAAATCCGACTATGACCACGCCCAGTTTTCCGATATCGAAAATTTCGAAAATGAAACAATGCCATAATTCTATACCAAATACGAAAAAGGGATGAAATTGGATTGGTTTTTTGATGCAAAATATAACCTAAGGAAAAACTTTGTAAATTGGGTGTGACACCTACCATATTAAGAAGAAGAAAATGAAAAAGTTCTGCAGGGCGAAATCAAAAGCCCTTGGAATCTTGGCAGGAATACTATTCGTGGTATGACATATTTAAATAAATTAGTGGTACCCGACAGAAGATGTTCTGGGTCACCCTGGTCCACATTTTGGTCGATATCTCGAAAACGCCTTCACATATACTACTAAGGGCCACTCCCTTTTAAAACCCTCTTCAATACCTTTAATTTGATACCCATATCGTACAAACGCATTATAAAGTCACCCCTGGTCCACCTTTATGGCGATATCTCGAAAAAGCGTCCACCTATGGAACTAAGGCCCACTCCCTTTTAAAGTACTCTTTAAATGTTTTAAAAAATATTCAAATAAAACGAATTGATTAGCAAAGACAAGTTGCTCTACTTTTTATACTCAGCTGAGCAGAGCTCACAGAGTATATTAACTTTGTTCGCATAACGGTAATCCGTAACGGCATAAACTAATCGAGATAGATATAGACTTCTATATATCAAAATGATCTGGGCGAAAATAGAAATTCATTTAGCCATGTCCGTCCATCCGTCCGTCCGTCCTTAAACACGATAACTTGAGTAAATTTTGAGGTATCTTGATAAAATTTGGTATGTAGGTTCCTGGGCACCCATCTCAGATCGCTATTTAAAATGAACGAAATCGGACTATAACCACGCCCACTTTTTCGATATCGAAAATTTCGAAAAACCGAAAAAGCCCGATAATTCATTACCAAAGACGGCTACAGCGATGAAACTTGTTAGGTGGGTTGGTTGATCTTATGACACAGAATAGAAAATTAGTAAAATTTTGGACAATAGTCGTGGCACCGCCCACTTTTAAAACAAGGTAATTTCAAAGTTTTGCAAGCTGTAATTTGACAGTCGTTGAAGATATCATGATGAAATTTGGCAGAACATTACTCCTGTTACTATATGTGTGCTAGGGAAAAATTAGCAAAATCGGATTACGAACACGCCCACTTTTAAAACAAAATTTTTTAAAAGTCAAATTTTTAGCAAAAAATTGAATATCGTTACAGTATATAAGTATATTATGTCAACATTCAACTCCAGTACAGATATGGTGCAACAAAATACAAAACTAAAAGAAAATTTCAAAATGGGCGTGGCTCCGCCCTTTTTCATTTAATTCGCCTAGAATGCTTTTAATGCCATAAATCGGACAAAAATTTACCAATCCTTTTGAAATTTGGTAGGAGCATAGATTTTATGACGTTAACTGTTTACTGTGAAAATGGGCGAAATCGGTTGAAGCGACGCCCAATTTTTATACACAGTCTGCCGTCTGTCCTTCCGCTCGGCCGTTAACACGATAACTTGAGCAAAAATTGACATATCTTTACTAAACTTAGTTCACGTACTTATCCGAACTCATTTTATCTTGGTATAAAAAATGCACCTCTGGTCCACATTTATGGCGATATCTCGAAATGGTGTCCACCTATAGAACTATGGCCCACTCCCTTTTAAAATACTCTTTAATACCTTCCATTTGAAACCCATGTCATACAAACACATTCCAGGGTTACCCTAGGTTAATTTTGCTAAATGGTGATTTTCCCTTATTTTGTCTCCAAAGCTCTCAGCTGAGTATGTAATGTTCGGTTACACCCGCCTTCCTTATTTGTTAGTATTACCATTTGTATTTATCCATTAAAAGACAATCTCAGCTGAGTATGCAATGTTCGGTTACACCCGAACTTACCCTTCTTTACTTGATTTCTTTTGTTTTCGCTATAACCAGCACACCATGACTCAATCATTGTGCATAATAAATGTGAGTGTAATGCAAAGTATTACTTATGAACACAATTAAAATTATGGACAAATTAAATGTATGACAGTTAGTAAAATACTTTTTAAAGCAACGACTCTGGGTAACAAATCTATAATTGCATATCTTAAGTTTCAAATTTGTAAACGTCGAAGAGTTGCAATTGCAACAGAACAAAATTCATGTGGCTTTTTGGCTCTTACACCTGTTCTCTGAAAGCACAAGCCAGTCTGAAACAGATCATGAGCCCGCGAAGCACATCTCTATTGCATTTCGAACCATTGCTAGGCAATATAGTGGACACCGGCGAACACATTCAAGCACCTGTTACAATGCACAATTATGTTTTGCAACCAACAGATATGGTGATGACTTTACGTCCGTCCACTTTGAGAGGGAATGCAACGAGAGTGTGTCAGACTCATTTTCAGAAAGAAACAAACATCAATGTCCAGATATTGGTTAAATTATTGAGAAAAAAATTCTCAGTTCTCTTAAATAGCGGCAAAGATGAAGGGCTAAAGGGTGATGCTGCATGGAGGCGCACAATCTAAGAGGATGAAATACATGTTACAGCTTTATAACTTCTCAAATTCTCCAAACCAATAGTCAACCTAACCTTGAGGAGGCGAATCTTGTTACAAATTTGTATATGTGAATGCATACCTACAGAGACTACAGCAGTAAACGAGTGCTGGTGGAAGAGAGTCAGCAAATACCACCAAAATCAGAAGCAGTCATCGGGGCAAAGGTTGATGGAGATTGTGGGACAAACAAATTGTGGGTTGTCGAAGCAGCAAACAAATCAACACCGAACGTACTTGTAGGAAAAACCCTGGCTATAACAAAACAAGATTGACAAGTAAGAGTACTCAATGAGTTCAAGTCACCACTCAAACTGACCAGACGAGTTATTTTGGGAAGATGCCAAGAGGCTGAAGTAATAATCAGTTGTGAACAGCTCCAGGAAGAGGTTTCAACTAGCAATATTGATCTTTCAGATGACATCATGGCATGGACGGAGGGACTAGAGTAAGACAAAACAACTGCTCCTAAAGTGCGCAAACATATTTGACCAAGATGGCTCCTAACCAGGCCGCACCAACGTTGTGAAACATCAAATTGCCACTAGGGATGCGAGGCCGATCCGTCAAGCTCCACGTAGTGTTCCACTGGCGAAGCGGGAAGCTGTGAGTCAAATCATACAAAAATGAGCGACAGCGGCGTCATCGAACTATCAGCTAGTCCGTGGAGCTCACCGGTAGTACTTGTAAAGAAGAAGGATGGAAAAATGAGGTTTTGCGTGGACTACCTGAAGTTGAATGACGTTACGAAAAGGATAGCTACCCATTGCCAAGAATTGACGACACTCTGGACTCGCTTTCTGGTACGAAATGGCAAGTGGAAATGAAGGAGGAAAACAAAGAGAAAACAGCCTTCAGTGTCGGTGATGTTCTTTGTCAATTTACAGTGATGCCTTTTGGACTATGTAATGTACCAGCTACTTTTGAAAGACTAATGGATCAGCTACTGAAAGGACTACATTGGAAAACATGCTTAGTGTGCCTAGATGACATCATCGTATTGGGAAAGAACTTCGAAAAACATCTGAAGAACTTGGAGGAGGTTTTCCAAAGAATAGCTGGTGCTGGTATGAAACTAAGTCCCAAAAAGTGTGCGCTGTTTAAAAGGGAAGTAAATTATTTGGGTGACAAGGTAACGACAGAGGGCATCTGCACTGCGAACGAAAAGATAGAGGCTGTAAAGGATTGGCCAAGACCACAGAACATACATGAATTGAGAAGTTTCCTTGGGTTGTGCATATATAACCGCCTATTTGTACCAAATTTTGCCAGCGTAGCTCATAGCCTCCACGAGCTTACAAGGAAAAAAAAAGTTTTTGAATGGAAGGAGCAAGAAGTGGCTTTCCAAACATTGAAAGAGCGTTTATGCACTGCCCCATTGTTGGCATATCCGATTCCAGGAGCTCCATTTATTCTAGATACAGATGCGAGTGTATATGCTATAGGAGGCCTTTTATCACAACTGGTCGATGGGCAGGAGAAGGTAGTTGTATATTACAGCCATTCGATTGGAAACCAGAGAGGAACTACTGCGTTACGCGGAGAGAGCTGTTGGCATTGGTAAAGTGCATTAAACATTTTCACAAATACCTCTACGGCCAGCGATTCCGTGTCAGGACAGATCACGCAGCGTTAAAATGGCTTATGCAGTTCCGTAATCAGGAAGGACAATTGGCACGGTGGATCGAGGGACTACAAAGCTATGATTTTCCATTGAGCATCGAAAAGGTAGTACCCATGGAAATGCTGATGCAATGTCACGAAGACCATGTAGTTTGGAATGCAAGCACTGTTCAAAGGCCGAGGCTAACGAAGACATTATAGATGTCCGGCTAATGACTATAACGTGTACGGATGAATGGCACAAGGAGCAATTAAGGAAGTGTCAGCTAGAAGATCTGTCACATATTATATAAGGGCTCGAACCAAACGAAAGACCAAACAGAGAGGAGGTGTCAGCAGAGAGTCCCATTGCGAAGTCATATTGGGCACTGCGGAACAGTTTAGAATTGATATCCGGTTGCTTGCATCGAGTATGGGAGAGTGAGGATGGTCAATGCAAGAAGAAGTTGTTCCCAGAAAGAGGTTCCTAACGTGCTCATAATGGTCCAAGTGGAGGTCATCTTGGAATCCCGAAGACGCTCGAGCAAATTAAGCAGATATTCTATTGGGTTGGTTGCCTTCAGTCGGCCACTGAGTGGATAACAAACTGCGAAGTTTGCAACAGAGCGAAAGGGCCCAAAACACGAAGTCATGGCCAGATGAAGAAATATATTTCAGGTGCACCATTTGAAAGGATCGCCATGGTCTCGCAAGTCCATTTCCTACTAGCAACCGCGGAAGCAAGTATGTACTGGTGGTTATGGATTATTTCAGTAAATGGCCAGAGGTATACCCAATCCCAAACCAAGAATCGGAAACAGTAGCAGAAGTAGTTACAAAGGATTGGGTTGCAAGATATGGTGTACCAATGGAGTTACATTCTGACTAAGGCAGGAATTTTGAATCAGCTGTGTTCCAAGAAATGTGTAAGAAGTTGGGCATTCGAAAAACACGGACTGCATTCCATCCTCAGCGTGATGGTATGGTGGAACGTTTCAATAGAACATTGGAGGAGCATTTAAGAAAAGTAGTAGACAAGTACCATAAGGAGTGGGATACACACATATCATTATTCTTGATGGCTTACCGATCGGCAGTGCATGAGACAACGGGCCAAACTCCCGCAAAGGTAATTTTTGGCAATGACCTTCGACTGCCAGCTGATTTGAAGTTTGGGATAGATGCCGATGTGGAGAGAAATGTCAAGAAATCCACTGGTGTCTTGGAAGAAGAGCTGAAAGAAATACACGATCTGGTAAGGCAATGAGCAAAGATTATGAGTGACAAGATAAAGCCAGATACGGTAAAGTAATTAATTCGGAAGGGTTTCAGGAAGGAGATTTGGTGCTGTTATACAACCCACAACGAAAAAAAGGTTTGTACCCGAAATTGCAGTGAAATTGGGAAGGCCCATACAGAGTTGTAAAACGGATCAACGATGTAGTGAACCGCATACAAACCATTGGCAAACCACGAACCAAAATGAAGGTGGTTCATTTGGAAAGGCTGGCAGCGTTAAGATCGAGAGACTTGTCTGATCGGGACGATCAGACTTAGCTGGAGGGCGGTGTGACGAATATTAGCAACACTAAGGGATACTATCATCTCTAAGCAGATGCTAAGCAGTGACTTGTATGCACATCAATAAATCAATCATTATGTCTATTCATATGTCCATACAAGCAGCGGAGAGCAACGCACAAACACATGCATATATCTGAGGTACTCGCAAAAGTAGGCAATAATATGTGCAAGTATCACTCACATATACACGCGCATATGAAAAGCTATAACGTGCATCTGTAGTTATGTTATAGCTGGTAATTTTATAGCTGATAATTAACTAGTAAATTCTAGAAATAGAAGCGCCTAGAAATATGTCAACGAAGAAAACACACAGTATAAACAGTTGAGGCACGAAAATTCAGTTTGATTTAAGCCCGTTATCTGTCGAGAAGTAGTAGTGTTATTTATGAAGTACTTGAATAAAGGCCATTTTGCATTATTGAATAGTGGAGTTATTTATTCAACAGTTTAGTGATTCGAACGTTAGTAGAAGGTTGCAAATAAGCGGAATTGCACAGAATTCGTTACAATATTATATGAAGGTTCTGGTGAATCAGTCATTATTGGAAAGAACCGCTGTCTGCTCCCCCAACCCAGCGACCAATTCCCAAACCGTTTTTATAGTTCGTGATAACTCTACGTCTATTCGTCCTAGACCAATAATATTTGGTGTAAAGTTTGGTCATACAAAACAGAGTTCAAAGCAATTTTGAAAAAGTGATTAGTGGCAATGCTCCCATTCCTCCCCTCCCAGACACCTGAAACCTCTTTTTAATCGCCATCTGAGTCTTTTTACCATAGAGCACATGGGCATATTTATTGGGCCCCTAAAGATTTTTGAGAAGTAAAGTGTGCCACCATGAAATCATGTTGAGATAAATTTGAGATGATTTTTACAATAACTTATGGACTATATGGGCCACAGCGAGGATGTGCTCGGCACTATTTCTAAATATTTTCAGGACTATTTAGGAACTGTTTTGGAATTGTTAAAGGGATATTTTCGTGGATCCTTCAAGATCCTTTCAGGACATTTTAAGGTTGGCGTTGGAGTTCTTTTCGAAACTTTTTAGATCAGTTTCTCGTTGTTCTTGGAAAAATATCGCAATAATTTGTGACAATTTCGGAGTATAAAAACGATATCGAAACTATTTCGGAATTGTTTTGAAAATTAATTCAGAATTGCTTTCCGAAAAGTAGTCAATTTTCGGCAGTATTGCAGGAGCATTTTGGGAATACTTTCGGCATCAATTCGAGACTATTTCGGGATGTCTTCTGGAACATCTCTGGATTATTTCTGGACTTTCTTTGAATTATTGTTTCCTTGAATTATAGTGGAGACGTTACGGGACTATTACGAAATGGTTTCAAAACTATGACCGGTTCTTTTTGGAATTTTTTCTAATTTTGGATTACTTTGGGATCATTTAGGAGGCAGCTGTGACTCATTCAGATGTTAGCTTAGAATTATTTTATATTTATGTTTCAATATTATTCTCTGGAGTCTTTCGTATCGCATCGCAGTATTTCTACGTTTTATAACACAAAAAAGTGTTCTTATCGAAACCCGCCTATCGAAGCAGTGGAAGAGGGCGGCTTCCGCTCCGTTGGAAGGACCATGTGGAAAACGTTCCAAACTCCCTTGGTGTTACCAATTGTTGCCAGTTAGCACAGGGAAGAAGCGACTGACGCGCTTTGTTGGACGGTTATAATAGTTTAAACGGTTCAGCACTAGTTAAATAAGTTAGTGCGATTACTTATTGCCATATAGTTCTGAAAATAGTTTGAGAGATGATTTTATGTGGGATGGTTTGAAAATCCACAACTGGGTATACACGTAGTATTCAATTTCACCCTAACTTGGTCTTGGTATGTACTTGATTTTACTTTTATTCCAAAGCAAAGAAACTTGAAATTTAAAAAAAGCTGCTATCGGTAAATATTTTTATATATAAGTTTTGCCTGCTTTTTGGGGTGTGGCGCCTAAATGTTAACTTAAATTTGCATATTAGTATTTTTACATATAGCTACTTAAAAAAAATTATTCAAGCCATGTGAAAATTTAAGAGAAATGGAAAGCCCATTTCACTAACATTAACCTCAATATAGCCATTTTTGATTGGAATATACCCAGCAAAAAATTTAAACCTTGTATAAGGCTTATTTTATATGGCCAAAAGGCTTATGGCATCAGGACTTAATTCTATAAGGAATATTAAGGGCTAATTAAACTTCCTTAACCCTAACGCCATAGTCGTAACCATACCCATATCCATAACCATCTCCAATGTGATCGATTAATGGTACCTTAACTTAAAAATCGTGAAAACTTCATAAAAATGAAGAAAACGCAATCAATTACAATCATATTCCACAAAAAATAAGCGTCTTAGTCATAAAGTATCCAAAACAATGAATAAAATCTACAAAACGTTGTTAAATTCACCAACTCAAATATTTTTAGGTTATGGATATGGCGAGAAACCAAAAACCAATTGGTTGGCTATGGTATGGTTATGGCATAAGCGTTATGGTATGGCACCATTAATCGATTACATTGATTTTCATAGGATAGGTTCGATCAGCTGTTTGATCTGATTAAGGTTTTATGGTTATAAGTCACCATTAATTGGCCTTTTAGTTGTGTGGCGTATTCCTTATAATACACCTTATTTTTCCGTACTTATGTCATCAGGCAGAACGATTATCTTACAGACAACGTTATGTACAAAGCTTATAACCTATATAAAATAAGGCTAACATAATGTGTTACTATAAGCCTTTAGGAAAAATATAAAAAGAGTTATAGAATGTACTATTTATCACGTATTCTTAAGGTTTAGGTAACATTTATTTTTGTACTAGCAGGGTCCCTGGCGTTGGTCGGGTTAGGCAGATACTGATCTAAATAGAAGGTGTATTTTAACGCATTCCCATTACTTAAAGTGAAGCAATCAGTATATAAGGTTTTATTGATCTTCTTTAAATTTTATCTCCCATTTTTTTCTCATTCTTACCCTTTATAATATCCTTAACTCTCCCTTTTCTCTTTTGCACCCTATACCTCTCTCCTTCTTTTTTCTTAGATCCCTCATTCCTCTAATTTATCATTCTTAGCTTTGTTTTTTCAAATTTTATTTTGTCACACACAATTCATACTCCAAATCTCATAACGTAATCAAAACATTTTAGCTGCACAATTTTTGTCATATAGACAGCTATTTTTACAATGGAATGATTAAATTTAATAAAAACTTTTAAATCACTAAATGCAATCGCTTTAGCTTTTTGTGAATTCAATGCAATGACCAAACAAAAGTTCTGCACTTAAGTACGTACATGGCGTTATGAGTAACTTTTGCTGACATACAAAATGCGTCCCACCACCCAGTGGCGCACGTGAAATTAAAAAAAATTTTAAATTTTAATTCTTAGTTCTGAAATATGAAAAACCGTCGTCTTGATCGAAGGAACCTATGGCCAAAACTTGGTGATGGTTGAAGTGTTGGAAATATGTTTCCATAGGGAACACACACGCATACAGATTGGTTTACCTTAGTGGTAAGGCTTATATGTAGCGTAAATAAGCCTAAAATAAGGCGTTACTATAAGACGTCCTTTTACATGATATTAAGGTTCATCTGTGAAGAGTGAAAGCAGTGTTATTACTTATAGCCGCTTACGCCACTTTTTGTTGGTTATGCACATGCAAATGGACATATACATAACTACATACATACGCATACATATACAAAAAATATACTCGTATGTATTTACATAGCAATGCTATTAAAATATAATTAAAATTTTCGCTTGTTGGCCAAAGCTATTTAAAAAATAGCCTACTCAACATAATGGGGTGGTCATAAACAATAATAAATAAAAACAAAAACAAAAACAGCAAAATCAAATATATTAACAAGTTGCTGTTTGTGAGCATTGAACCCGGCCGGCGCTCAAAGAAGAAAGTAAAAGCGCTCCAAAACGAATAAATTCATTCATTACAACGCACATACGCACACCCACACGCACACACACACGCACACACACAAAAGCTGCGTTATTAACATCAGCTACAATCGTTCATATACGGTTTTACTAACAGGCCATTAATCTATAAATGAGGCAGATATTTTAGCGTACAATATACGATACAGGGTGACGCAACCGATTTGCGAATAACGACCATATTCTGAACCTAAGCATTGACTTTGTAGCCGGGTTATTTTGCAACCGAAAATCGAAATCTACTCCAAATGCTTATATTGCAAAAAATAAAAACAAATTCCTCAATAGGCACAAAAATTAATTAGTATTAATACGGACACTACATTTTTTGTTTTTTTTTCTTTTCATAAAAATATTTATTAAGGCAAATTGGTCACCATATCCATATAAAACAGCTGATCCAACTAATTGGATTTGGCCTGTCGCCATATTCATAACCTATAAATATTTGAGTTTGTGCAATTATTAACTTTTGGGATATTATATTTTTGGTTTTGAATGTTTTGACTCAGCGACTTATTACTTGTGCAATCGTTATACATTTTTTGCATTTCTTCTTTTTTGAAATTATCAAATTTTTTAGGTTAAGGCACCAATAACCGATGCCAATAGATATGGTTAAGTAAAAATATCGTTATGACGATATAGGAAAACGGTGTCACATTTGCTTGTAATATTTGTATACAGTTATGTGTATGTTGATAGAGGCAATTAATGAAGTAATTTTGTTATTTGCTTGCCACCACGTTTTTGTTTTATAAAGTTTTCCTTCTACACCTTTTTTGAGAAAAGGGTAAATGTATTTGAAAATGTGGTCCACTGTATTTGAGAAATAGGCAAATGAATTTTGGAAAAGGCAAATACATTTGGGAAAAGTATTTAATTCATGGTTTTGATTTGTGTTGAAATGCATTTATCCGTTTCTCAAATACGTTTGCCTTTTCTCAAATACTTTGGCTATTTCTCAAATACATTTGCCTTCTAACTAAATTAGTTCGAACCAATGGATTAAAATTCTCTGCAACTCTGTAGTTTTTTTTTCTGCTATGCTCCGGCCCTGAACATGAACAAAGCACAGAGCAAAGCCGTAGCATAAAAACCAGAAAGCATTTCCCTGTCTCTGTCACGCATCACCTCTGTCAGCATCACCTTTTTGGGTCATGTTTTCCAAAAACATATAAGCAAGCTGAAGGGAAAATTAAAACGGAGCAAGATGCAAATTGTAAGAGAGGCTAGGCCTAAGTCACCTCGGATGTAAATCGCGCCAAGTACACACATATACATCTGAATATATATAAATCAAATTCTGTGTGTGTGTGTGTGTGTTCCCTATGGAAACGTATTTCCCACACTTCAAACGTCACCAAATTTTGGCTATAGGTTCCTTCGATCAAGACGAAGGTTTTTTCATATTTCAGAACTAAGAATTTTAAATAAAATTTTTTTTTCAATTTCACGTGCGCCACTGGTGGTGCGGCAAATTTTGTATGTCAGCAAAAGTTACTCATACGCCATGTACGCACTTAAGTGCAGAACTTTTGTTTGGTCGTAGCATTGAATTCACAAAAAGCTAAAGCGATTGCATTGAGTGATTTAAAAGTTTTTATTAAATTTAAGCATTCCATTTTAAAAATAGCTGTCTATATGAGATGATAGACAAAAATGTGCAGCTAAAATATTTTGATTAAGTTATGAGATTTTGAGTATGAATTGTGTGTGAAAAAATAAAATTTGAAAAATTAAGCAAAGAATGATAAATTACAGGAATGAGGGATCTAAGAAAAAAAGATGGAGAGAGCTAGAGGGTGTAAAAAAAATAGGAAGAGATAAGGAAATTATAAAGAGTAAAAATGAGAAAAATTGGGAGATACATTTTGAATAAGATCAATAAAATCATATATACTGATTGCTTGACTTTGAGTAACGGGAAGGAATGCGTTAAAGTACACCTTCTTGTTTAGATTAGTATCTGCCCAACCCGAGGAACACCGGGTACCCTGCTAGTATGTTATATAATGCGATTGCTAAGGTATCAGAAAAACGTTCTTTTTTGAAGGTTATATTTTTTGGATTTTGTCGGAACTTTAAGTCGTCATTATTGTTTTCTCTGATTACTAACCCATTAAAAATGGGCTTAACAGTAGCCCTATTGTCCGAAAAAGATTTCTGGACCTTTTAAAGCGAGCACCTCGATGGTATGAAAAGTCCACAAACACAGGATGAATGCTGCTTGCTTAGCACAGAATTGCTGGTAATAGACCTCAGATTCCTATGGAATGTTAAATATAGTTATCAAGAATGCGATAAGATAAAGAATTTAAGTATTTACATATCTTTTCAAGCCTGTATTCAAGAAGGCGTGTTCTCTACCTCATGAAAACATCAAAGACTTTTTTTTGCTGAAACCTGGTAAGGTACCCCACTAGACATCCTCAACCTGCATATAGGACATATTTATTTGCTAGATTCGCTTGAAAAGGTTTTCGAGAATATTGTTAGTGTGTAGGTGCCGAAAATTAAGATCCACGGTAGATGGAATCCAAACACTTATCAATATATCGCGAGAAGACAAACTGTGGACATAAGAGTCATTACATTTCTGCGAACTGGATGCAGTTAATGCCAGCACTAAGAAGCTTTTGACAAACAACTTGCGCAAAATATTTTATAGTTTTTTTTAAGATAAAGTACTCCACCAAATTTCCGATCTCCTAGGAGACACACAAACTGACGGCTATGCACATGACATTGTACTTGTAGCAATGACCAATTAACTAAATATTCCCTTAGCTTGATGCGATGACGCCGTAGCAAGAATCAATGAATGGCTGACGAATACGTGGCTGGAAATGTAAAGTAGGCCGTTAATGAGTATGTTGGATTGTGGGGAATTGTCACATATCGCACAACTCACAAAACCCTAACTTAAATAAGTAGGTTTGAATCTTAACTCAACCTAATTTTCAAGGAGCACTTCAGAGCGATGAGAGAGAAAGTTTTTAGAGTTAGCAGAACTGACGACCTTGCATCGGAGGTCCAGGCGAAGCTATAGTCCAACGAAACTAGCTCGATAATATTACACGCAGCATAAGTTTGAAACGGATCTTAACTAATTCAACATAAGCTTACCGACATATAAAGATGACAAGTGCTTATCGCACGGTGTCCGATGTCGCAATAGTTGTTTTACCACGAAAAACATCAGCACATCTGCTGTCAAGTGAAGTAACTTCTCTGTAAGACATTTATGTATATCAATCAACCCCCTGAAGACGTCAAGAAAAGCGCAAGGCCAACAATAATAGTTAAATATCAAAAGCGGTGGGAGAAGAAGCTTTTTTAGATTGGCAAGAGTTCTCTGCTCAGTGGTGTACAGCATTATTATTTTTTTACTTTAATAGTAATACACGTCCACTCCTTGATAAGGGTATAATTGTGTCACCCTTTATATAATTGAGTATAGACTTAATACATATGTGCGCAAAGATATTTTTTCCAAATTAAATTGTCGTTGTAGTCCAGTGTTAATTTAAGTTAATAACTCATTGATAGCAAACGCTGAATCGCACTAAGCGCTAACACGATTTCCAACATTTAGGTACAACAACAAATTGTAAGGCACGCCACTAAAACGGAAATTCATACGCCTCGTTGCACCGGCGCAGCAACAATTGCAGCTGCAGCTGCGCCATTCCCAAAAAAGACCTAATAAAATGCTAAGCGTCTAATATGTGGCTTATGTCTGTTGTTTGTTGTCATTGTTTTAGCTTCTGTTCGTGCAGCAACATTTTTTTGTTTGTTTATTAAGTACACACATCGCTAACTCGTTCACAACTATGCTTTGCCGTATTTGGCAAGCGCTTTGCCGCGCTGCGCCTGCGTGTGTCTGCATGGAAATCAGCCACCCAACCAACTGCCCAGCCATATTGGTCTAACTAAGAAGTTATGTAATTTCACATCCGCACGTCGTTGGGTATTAAGTGAGGTAACAGCAATTGCTTGACTTTGACTACTGTTAGCAGCTTTACTTAATTATAAAGTCATTTGCATGCGGAATTCCCGCAACACCCCCATCGTCGGTGAAGACATTTTAAAAAATACACAAAGACATTGATGGTGCGCCTAAGTGGTAATTAAAAAAAACTATGCATTAACTAGAACGGTAATGTCGTAATTGTTTTTGTTTTTTTTTGGTGTATGCTCTTAAACTTGCGTTGAATATAGGAGGGGAAGCTTAAAAGGTCATGAGAGAAACTACGCTATAAGCTATTAGGGCTTATCGAGTCTCTTACCGTCTGAAAACCCACAGTGGTAGTTGAAAACCTCTGTGGTGGACAGATGTACAAAATGACCATAGAGCTTCCAGGAAACGAACTCTCAACAAGGTCAGGTGGTGTATATCACCCGCAGACTGGAAATTTCATAAGCATGGGCTGAGTAATTATAAGTCAAAATCGAAAAGAGCCATGGTGGAGTCCTAAAAAAGTTTCTTCAAAAACGTGGAAGGGTACAATTAGTCCACTAGACTGAAGAAACTACTCTCGGGGACTAATTTCAAAAGTTGGTGCTGCACAATATGGACAATGGATAGCCCTGAGATGTCTGCATACGGTATGGATAATAAACAATGGATGTTATAGAGAGTTTAAATATAGAACAAATATCATTACAATATCCCATCCTGTCTGGGAGATATCTTTAGTGTCTAAGAAAACTTAAAAAAACACTTATTTCCGAAATTTTTTGAAGAACATCCTACTTTATAATTATATTACCAAACGCTCTTTGTCAGAATTTTTGTAAAAAACGCCCTGTCTTTGGATGAATTGAATATATTTTTAACAATATTCTGACTTAGGACGATTCTCAACGAATCCCGAGATGGGGTTTTTTATAATAAAATTCAAACTTCACCATTTTTGGTTTTGCGGACCATTTGGCGCACCCTTGTGAGATGGGGCATGATAAACTCAACCCCCACCGGCCCCCCTCATCACTACGCCAATGGTAACACTTTAACCATCTCTTACTGGGACCAAAATTTATATGTGCTATCGCCAACCATATTTTATCGGTTTTGGGTATTAAAAATCAAAAAAATTAAATTGGTTTTGTATGAATTAAGCGGGGGTTGTAGCTATTAAATGTATGAAAACATTTATTTGAAGAAATTTTTAATTTATAATTTATTTAATAATTTTAAAATTTAACAACGTTACATCAGGAGGGACAAGGCGACAACTGTTTACAAGATATAATCGAAACTACTGTCGCCTTTCCGTCCTCATGTCACGTTGTTTAAAGTTTTCCCAAATTATTAAACAATTTGGTTTTGTTCGTTTTCGTAAAAAATTTTACCTTTAACGTCCATGCGCCAACCCTTAACCGTCTCCAGTCGGGTCCAAAACATATATGTGATATTTTAATTCTAGTGGTGACAAAGAGTATATATTTGTTAAGAGGCGTCACTCGATACTTTTGTTGTTGCCAAAGCAACCCTGTCATGTCGAATGTGATTCTCAAGGAAGTTTTGTTTAGTTTTCTTTCGCTGCATCCTATATATTTATGCGGTGAAGTGACTTTGCATAATTACGATTTTTGGAAAGAGAATTAATTAATTAATTTAATACAATCAATAAAATAAACACAAATACCCCACGAAAATGTATAGAAGGCGCTTTTATAAATACATCTGACAAAAAAAACCAACGACTACCTTGAGAAAACATCGAGTAATTTGTCAAAGTATGCGTTCTAACGGCTCTTATTAATATGATGAATTTCATATCAAATCCAATATGCGTTGAACCCGACCCCCTCAGAATTTGATGAAATTTTGCATGGGGTTATATCTTACCCACCCAAACACAACCTCATTTTTAGAAATTGCATTTTCGAAAAATTGTGGGCGTGGCAAGGTATCGAAATATCCGAAAATATTAGAAAAATTACGATAATAGGTACTTTTAAAGTGTAATTACTACGGAATGGCTTTACCGATTTCAAAGATCTTCATTCCATTAGAAAGGTATTGAAATAAGTTTTCAAAAAAATACACCGTAAAAATTTTTAGTACACTGAAAAAAAAATTTTTTTAAATAAAATTTAAAACTGAAAAAACACTTCAAAGATCAAGCGATTTTGAAAAATTTGATTTCAAAGATCTTCATACCATTAGAAAGGTATTGAAATAAGTTTTCAAAAAAATACACAGAAAAATGTTTAGTACACTGAAAAAAAAATTTTTTAAATAAAATTTAAAACTGAAAAAACACTTCAAAGATCAAGCGATTTTGAAAAATAAAATTTTATTTTAGAAAGGTCTATTTAATATATATAACATATCTGAAAACTAAAATGGGGTTGTTTTTTTTTAATTTTTTTAAGTAAATGCATCTCTTGGTTACTTTCTCATATTTGGATATCACGCGTAAATTAATCAAACAATCTTTACCGTTAGAAAGGTATTAAAATCACCTTTGAAAACATATACTGTAAAGATTCTATATTACACTGAAAGAAAAAAAAATTTTAATTTTTTTCTAAATTTTTTTTTCAAACTGGGAAAACACTTCAAAGACCAAGCGATTTAAAAAAAAATTTTTTTTAGAAAGGTAGATTTAATATATATAACATCTGAAAACTAGAAGGGTGGTTTTTTTTCTTTTTTTTTAATTTATTTAAGTAAATGCATATCTTGGTTACTTTCTGATATTTTGATATCACGCGTAAAATAATCAACCGATTTCAAAAATGTTTATACCGTTAGAAAAGTATTAAAATCACCTTTGAAAAAATACACTGTAAAAAATTTTTATTCCAGTGCGGTTTACCCCAGCTAACATCAAAGAAACGGCTCGAATACTTCACGTACAAGGAAAAGGTCGGCGGCTCAATGTACTTGAGGACATGGAGATATACAAGTTAAAAACATTTGACGGCAGGATAATAAACGAACAAACCAACACTATCTCTGACGAAATATTTGAACCCTTAAAACTAGTTTACAAAAAACAGCACAAGCCAGAAGGTACAGCAACCAAACACGTAACAATGAACAAGCAAAAACGAAAAATTTACCAAACGGCAAAAATCACCGATTTCTACCTACCTCAACATACCGCTTAGCTAACAAGCGGTATGTCTAGATACCTACAAAAACAACCCTTGGAAAAGGTAACAATTCGGACGTATCAATACCGCGCACACACACACGCATATTAACGTTACCTACCACGGACACATAGATTGACATTACCTGCCACAGCACCCATGGACTATAAAAAACAACACAACGGATAGACACAGACCAGAACGAAACTAGGCATTGATATGGAATCAACTAATAAATACAGATGTGTGCAGCTATCAAGAAAATGTTCCTCTCAACTTCGAAACATTAGCTTAAACGAAGCAGCGCTGATATCTGAGCATTTTCCAGCAGTCTCCGACATGCATCGTTGCCGTATTTGCGAAAGTTGTCACTTTAAACTAAGGATGCTATCAAGATTGCTGATAATCAGCGTTCTACTGAAACGGAAAGTGAAGAGGCACAAGAAATCTTGACTAGCGGTGAATTGTATCAAGAATAAAAAGAAGTTCCAACATGCAGCAGCTATACTAAATCACTCGAACGCAACGAACTCGTCGACAATATAAATAAGCATGTTATTCCTCATCTTGGAAGCCATCCATCGCCAATGAAGCGAAAATATTTAGAAACGGATTCATACTGCAAAAAAAAACACAGCAAATTGCGCAAAGTATTTCGGATTCACCTGGAGGTGGTTCACTGTCAATTTTATCAGAAGACCTAAAGAAGATCAAAGCTTACTACGATCAAATTTTGGAGAACATGAAATATCAAATCGAAAACTGCTCAAATAATTTGGATAAGCAAAAAATATTATCTCTATTACAAAACACCATGACATCTAAGGAAATTAAAGAAATTTTTGGGCATGATTTATCTTACGAATTGATAAAAATTAGCAAAGATATACAAAACAAGTAAGGAAGGCTAAGTTCGGGTGTAACCGAACATTACATACTCAGTTGAGAGCTATGGAGACAAAGTAAGGGAAAATCACCATGTTGTAAAAAGAACCAAGGGTAACCCTGGAATGTGTTTGTATTACATGGGTATCAAATGCAAGGTATTAAAGAGTATTTTAAGAGGAAGTGGGCCATAGTTCTATAGATGGATGCCATTTAGGGATATCACCATAAAGGTGGACCAGGCCTGACTCTAGAATTTATTAGTACGATATGGGTATCAAATGAAATGTGTTAATGATAATTTTAAAAGGGAGTGGGCCTAAGTTCTATAGGTGGACGCCTATTCGATATATCGCCATAAAGATGGACCAGGGGTGACTCTAGGATTTGTTTGTACTATATGGGTATCAAATGAAAGGTGTTAATGAGTATTTTAAAAGGGAGTGGGCCTTAGTTCTATAGGTGGATGCCTTTTCGGGATATCGCCATAAACGTGGACCAGGGGTGACTCTAGAATGCGTTTGTACAATATGGGTATCAAATGAAAGGTATTAATGAGTATTTTAAAAGGGCGGGGGCCTTAGTTCTATGGGTGGACGCCTTTTCGGGATATCGCCATAAACGTGGACCAGGGGTGATTCTAGAATGCGTTTGTACAATATGGGTATCAAATGAAAGGTGTTAATGAGTATTTTAAAAGGGCGTGGGCCTTAGTTCTATAGGTGGGCGCCTTTTCAAGATATCGCCATAAAGGTGGACCAGGGGTGACTCTAGAATTTGTTTGTACGATATGGGTATCAAATGAAAGGTGTTAATGAGTATTTTAAAAGGGAGTGGGCCTTAGTTCTATAGGTGGATGCCTTTTCGAAATATCGCCATAAAGGTGGGCCAGGGGTGACTCTAGAATTTTTTTGTACGATATGGGTATCAAATGAAAGGTGTTAATGAGTATTTTAAAAAGGAGTGGCCCTTAGTTCTATATGTGGACGCCTTTTCGAGATATCGCAATAAACGTGGACCAGGGGTGACTATAGAATGTGTTTGTACGATATGGGTATCAAATTAAAGGTATTAATGAGGGTTTTAAAATGGAGTGGCCCTTAGTTGTATATGTGAAGGCGTTTTCGAAATATCGACCAAAATGCGGACCAGGGTGATCCAGAACATCATCTGTCGGGTACCGCTAATTTATTTATATATGTAATACCACGAACAGTATTCCTTCCAAGATTCCAAGGGCTTTTGATTTCGCCCTGCAAAACTTTTTCATTTTCTTCTACTTAATATGGTAGGTGTCACACCCATTTTACCAAGTTTTTTTCTAAAGTTATATTTTGCGTCAATAGAACAATACAATTACCATCTTTCATCCCTTTTTTCGTATTTGGTATATAATTATGGCATTTTTTTTCATTTTCGTAATTTTCGATATCGAAAAAGTGGGCGTGGTCATAGTCGGATTTCGGCCATTTTTTACACCAATACAAAGTGAGTTCAGATAAGTACGTGAACTGAGTTTAGTAAAGATATATCGATTTTTGCTCAAGTTATCGTGTTAACAGCCGAGCGGAAGGACAGACGGTCGACTGTGTATAAAAACTGGGCGTGGCTTCAACCGATTTCTCCCTTTTTCACAGAAACCAGTTATAGTCCTGCAATCTAAGCCTCTACCAAATTTCACAAGGATTGGTAAATTTTTGTTCGACTTATGGCATTAAAAGTATCCTAGACAAATTAAATGAAAAAGGGCGGAGCCACGCCCATTTTGAAATTTTCTTTTATTTTGGTATTTTGTTGCAACATATCATTACTGGAGTTGAATGTTGACATAATTTACTTATATACTGTAAATATATTAACTTTTCTTTTAAAATTTGAATTTGAATTTAAAAAAATTTCTGTTTGGGTGGGTAAGATGTAACCCCATGCAAAATTTCAGCAAATTCTGAGGGGGTCGGGTTCAAAATGTACGTTTTTTCAGCCTTTGATATGAAATTCATCATATATACTCTTTGGTGGTGAGATAGGAAAAATCGTTAGTTGGTGCTATAAGCACCACCCGAAACTACACACATATTTATTATTTAACCTTTTAATCTTAGGCCCGGTTTTCATTAGTTGGTTCGTCTAAGTTTTAGTTAAGTTTGAACTCCAGTTAAATTTAAACTCTAGTTAAACTACAGAGCAGTTTTTTCAGTCACAGTTTAAGGCCGCTTTTGGAGTTAGCTTTTTGTATGGCGATATTGGTTTTTTATTATATACATAAATAGCAGACCTGGCAGACGTTGCTCTGCCCTAATTGGCCTATCTGCATTTTTAATAAGCTTTTTCCGTCTAACTCTACCCTCCCCCACCTCTCTTCACTTTTTCCTGATCCTTTTATTCACTCCTCCTCCGTCTTTTTCGCTTCATCTATCTCCATATTCGTCTCATTCTATTTCTTTCTCAGTATCCTTCTACTTCTCTCTTTTCTCACCTTCTTCTCATTCTTCTTCATCCCTTATTGCCTGTCCCAGAGGGTGGTATGTATTTTGTTCCAGTCCCAGTCCCACTCCGAGTCTCAGTCCCGGTCCTAGTTCTAATCCCAGTCCCAGTCCGTCTCTGGTTAACTTCCCTAAAAACAGGATCATAAATACTAATATAGGCAAATCTATATACCAAATTTTCAAATTTTGAATTTTTTCTAAAAAAAATTATAACCCAAGAAAGGCTAAATCGATTTGGGAATAAACTAACCATCATCTCTCCTTCCTGTATCTTTCCTAAAAATTCCATGGCAATCTTTCTATCCTTTCTCGGGTTATGGAGTGACAATCGAAATGTATACTTCTTTTTATATATATAGATTTAGATACGGCAACAGCAGGATTTACTTTAGCAAACAAATATGGAAAACAATATTTCTCCACCTATGAGAAATATAAATCTAGCCCTGGAGTTGATATCCAACATCATACTCTAATTATTCTTAAACCTAATAGCTTTCAAGTTGAGATTCAACAGCATTCTCCAATCACTATCAAACCTTTAGGAAATTTCGTAAAATTTTATAGTTCTCGATTTGATCTCCAACGTCATTCTAAAATTATTCTTCAACATTTGAGATATTTTGAGAAATTTATAGTTCTCAAATCAATATCCAGCACATTTATCTAATAGATATCCTACATTGGATATCGAGTTGAGGTGGAGTTTAAAGAATCTTCTCCACGGTGGTACTATCAAAGCCAACAACTGTTTATTTTGAGAAATAAGCACCTGGTTGGTATATGTAATGAAGCGTGATAAATTAAAAATAAAATAAATATGTTCTATTTTATTTTCGTGAATAGTAACCTGGCTCGATTTATATGGGCGAAAGTTAATCGATATCGCGCCATCGATTTTTCGATAGGATTTGGGCTCAGGAAAAAGAGTTCCACTACGCATACCCAAAAAAAAATAATTTTCCAGCCTGCAAAAAAAAATAGCGAAAGGGTAAATTTTTCGACCAAAACACTCCCCAAAACCCAAAACCCAAAAAATATAAAAACTGTTGTAAAAACGTTGGCGATAACAGTTTTTTGAAAAAAAAATATTTTTTGTATTTGGGGAGTGTTTTGGTCGAAAAATTGACCCTTAAGACGTTTTTTTTTCGCAGGCTCCAAAATTATTTGTTTGGGTATGCGTAGTGCAACTTTTTTTCCTGAGCCCAAATCCTATCGAAAAATCGATGGCGCGATATCGGTTAATAAATAGACCCAGTCTAGTGAATATATTGTAACATTTGAATCTTAGATTTGAGAACAACACTTGCGTACAAGCTGGGAATTATCTTTTTTTCGATTTAGGTAAAAGCATTTTTTGCTTTATAAATAACTCTCTTTTTTGCTGAGAACGCAATGATTCTCAAGTTAAGTCCCGGTTTCGAAACAACTCTTAGATTTTAGAAGTATGCTAGTTATCGAATTGATCTCTAATGGTACTAAAGCCCGAACGCTTGTTGGGTATATTCGACGTCGTTTCGAACGAACGCAAATAACTGATAGGTTAACTAGAGTTTAATCCTGCCAGATTGGCCGCTTAAACTCAGCTTAAACTTCAGTTAAAGTAGGCTGAAAGACTGCAGAATCAGTTTAAGCGTAGTTTATCTGATAAAATGAGTATGAAAAACCGGGCCTTAATCACATAAAAAACATATAAATGCACATATAGACATATATCAAGGTATGTAAACAATGATTGCCTTTAACATAATTGCCAATAAAACCCTGCTGCGCTCACCAAAAGTTACTTTTAAAGCACTATGGATTTCGTTTGTTTTAACTGTATGAATCATAGCAAAGTGCAATTTTAATAGCTTTTTGTATCTTAGCAGTTTTTGTAAATGCATTTAAGTGTCTTCAATTTTTTTATAAACAATCACATGTATTAATCCTAAGTGATTATATGCCTTAGTATGTTTATGTACATTAAGGTGGGTCATCTACATTGTAGAGAAATTATATTATAACAGGATCCCTCATTTGGATTATAATCTCGTTCATCCACAACCGAACTTAACTACAATTTTTAATTGTCTCCTAGAGATTGTGCTCACTACAAACTGAACTAATTTAACCAAGTTGCGCTGTAGGTGAGCACTAGACTAGACTGACTAAACTTAAGATCTAAATCTTAATGTAAAACCTTAAGAGAGTTCCTGCTACCCCAGAAAATTGTCAAGAACGATATACGCCTGCTTTTTAGCATAAAACAAAATATATTTACAACCCTTGTGCGGCATACAAAAAGCGTAACACTTTTTCCACAAACAAAAACGCCACAAGTTTTGTTTTGAAGATGCATTTAGTGAAAACGTTCACCCCTAATATTCATATTTATATACTTTTAAGCTTTAATATAAGTTTAAACTTAGCAAACTGAGCAGTCACTGAATTGGAATGTTGATGGAAAAGTTGACTCTTCTTTTGAAACTTTAAAGGTCAGAAAACTTAGCTGCAATAACGAAGCTCCAAAGTTTAAATTACGGGGCTCAAAATTCGTTTCCCCTTTGCAGTAGTTGTCGAACCCTCTAAAAGTATTTCTGCCATGGATATCTTCTCAGCGAAAATGTATCTATTTTATTTATATTTTGGAAGAAAAAGATCACATGAACGTTGCTTTCCTATAGTCCATTTAATACCACCATTTACGCAAACTCCCTTAAACTGAGCTTTATTCCGAAAGCCTGCAACATGGAAAATTATCTTTATTCCAAAGTCAAACTAAAACTCTGATATATGTATCTCCTTATCTGCCATCGTGGTGTGATGGTAGAGTACTCCGCCTAACACACCGAAGATTCTAGGTTCACGCTCCGGGCAAATCAACATCAAAATTTTAGAAACTAGTTTTTCAATTAGAAGAAAATTTTTCTAACCGGGGTCGCCCCTCGGCAGCGTTTGGCAAGCACTCTGAGTGTATTTCTGCTTTTGCTCTCAATGAAAACTCATTTGCCTTGCAGATGTCGTTCGGAGTCGGCATAAAACAAGGAGGAAAAATTAAAAGGACCACGACGCGAATTTGATGTGAAGCTCGGCCTAAAATCTCTTCGAAGGCTATCGCGCCTTACATCTCTTTATATCTCCTGATGGTTTCTTAAAATATTGTAGGGCATGATTGAAAGAAGCTTGTATGTGACAGTACTGTCGCAGTGTAGCAGGATAAGACCACAATCCTAAGGAAAGTATGTCAAGATATGCTACAAGATAGTATTTTGCCCCCATGCTTTTGTCAGTAGTCGAAGATGAGGTTCTACTAGATGTTGAAGACAAGCTGTCAAGTGGTAAAATGTTGCAGCTACCCTCAGCGATGTTTTGACAGGTTATCTGGATGTAATCACTAGATGGACATAGTTATGTGGTGATTGTCAGGTGTTAAAATGGTTTCCATGTTCCCCTAGATTCAAATTAAACCCATTCTAATGAGATGTCTTGTTGTTGTTGTTGTAGCAGTGCTTCGCCCCACCTAACAGCCGCGACCGATCACAAATTGTCATCAATATCCTCTAACGGGAGTCGAAGGAAACTTGCTGTTTCAACAGGGTGGGCCATAATGAAAGGGGTGTTAGAGGCGTTGGTTCCACATTACAATTAAAGACATGGTTGGTGTCATGTGGGGACACATTGCAAGCGGAGCATTCATTTTGTATGTCGGGGTTGATTCTGGATAGGTAAGAGTATAACCTGTTTCAGTATCCAGAACGAAGTTGAGCAAGAGTGACACGCGTTTCCCTGGGAGTATGCGTTCCTCTTCCACAAGTTTTGGGTACTTTTCTTTGAGTACTGGATTCACCGGGCAATTCCTGACATAACGGTCCGACGCATGTTGTGGAGTTCACCAAGGACCTGCTTGTGTTTTTTTGCTTCATACGGCTGGGTTCTCAGGTGCCGTATTTCCTCAAAATGCTTACGGAGATGACTCCTTAAGCCCCTAGGCGGTGTTAGCTCATCAATCAGATGTCTGTTTGGATGCCCAGGTTTCTGGGTTCCTCCAGTGGGTAATTTTTAGGCTTGGCGACCATATGGGTGACGCGTAGCACGTAAACGGCTGGCCAATTGCTTTGTATGTAGTAATGAGCGTTTCTTTATTTTTTCCCCAGGTGCTGCCAGCAAGGGATTTGAGGATTTTACTTCGGCTCTGGATTTTCGGAACAATTGCGGCTGCGTGCTCACCAAAATGTAGATCCTGATCAACCGTCACACCCAAGATTTTGGAGTGTAGGACAGTCGGTAGCGTAGTGCCATCTACGTAGATGTTCAAAATGGTCGACATTTGGGACGTCCATGTTGTAAATAAGGTCGCCGAAGATTTAGTTGGTGATAATGCCAGGTTTCGCGAGGCGAAAAAACTGGAGAGATCAGGGAGCTAGCCGTTTATTCTGTTGAAGAGCTCATCGATCTGTGGACCTGGCCCTGTGGCCATTATTGTGCAGTCATCGGCGTATGAAACGATAGTGACTCCTTCTGGTGATGAAAGTAGCTTAGATATGTAGAAATTAAACAAAAGTGGGGATAGGACACCACCCTGTGGCACCCCTTGTTTAATTCTTCTTGGTTTTGATGTTTCGTTTCTAAATTGCACCCATGCCTGCCGACCACCTAGATAATTTGCGGTCGACCTTTTAAGACATGGGGGAAGGGTAGACACTTCCAGGTCTTGCATTAACGTACCATGGTTGACCGTATCAAAAGCTTTTGATCGGTCTAGCGCTACGAGTACTGTTCTATGGTGGGGGTTTTGATTTAAACCGCAATTTATCTGGGTGCTGATGGCATTTAGCGTGGTGCTATGGAGTTTTCTGAAGCCATGCTAATGACAGGCTAGCTGCAAATTTGCTTGGAAGTAGGGGAGCAAAATGGCTTCAAGCGTCTTTGCTACTGGCGATAAGAGAGATATCGGACGATACCTCCTATGTTAGCTGGTTTCCCAGGCTTAAGTAGCGGGACCACCTTGGCCATTTTCCATTTTTCGGGTGGAAGAGACAGGTTGAAGACATGTGCTAAGTATTTGAAACCCCCTTTCCCTAGGCTTTTAAGCATCTGCATGGCTATGCGGTCTAGGCCCACTGCTTTGGATGGTTTAGCGTGACCAATGGCATCTTCAACCTCTCTGGCGGTGATGGTAATTGGTGACGCGCTGAATTTATGCTTATGTGCGTGTCTGTTGGCCCTCCGTTTATCTTCGTCGACCGTAGAATGCATTACATATTGACGGCAGAAAGCGCTCGCGCATTTTTCGAATCCGACAGCACTTTATCGCCGAAGGCGATGGAAACTTTGCCATTGTGCTTAGACGGATTCGATAGGGACTTTACGGTGGACAAAAGTTTACCCACACCGGCAGAGAGGTTACAACTCCTTAGGTGCTCCTCCCATTTCGCACGCTTGTGTTCATCCACAAGCAATCTGATGCGTTGGTTTATATCCCTTATTTGGGGGTCGCCTGGGTCGAGCTGTCTTATAAGGTCACGTTCTCCCGCTAAATTTGCGGCCTCCGCGGGAAGTGGGGTCGAATTTCGGAATTCTCCCGGCGGAAATGAAACGTGACGAGGCGGATTCAATGATCTTGCGGAAACCACGCTCCCCTTGACGGGCATCAGTCGGGATAGGGAGGGCAGCAAAGAGGTTGTCTGTAAAAAGATTTGTATCGTCCCACTTTCCTTTTTTAAAGTTTATGAAAGTGCGTTTTTTTGTAACGATGAAGTCGGCGGTACGCTCGAACGAAATAAGTATAGCAGGTGGTCGGATGCCAATGTTACCATCAGCTGCCAGTTGACGCAGGTTTACGAGTTCTGCGCTCGACGATGAGATAGCCGGCGAACTGTGACAGCTTCCTACCATACGTGTGGGGGCGACCCGTTTATTGTGCAGAACGTCGTTTCTTCTATTTGATCCGCCAACATTCATCCCTACTGTCCGCCCGCAAGTTTGAATGCCATAGATCGTGATGGGCATTAAAGTCGCCTAAGATATGCGATGTTGCCAGTGAGTAAGGCGCTAATATTAGGTATCCACTTGGGATGTAGATGTTGATATTTCTAGTTTGCATACGCCTGACCGACAGATAGGCCTTGACGTTCTAAGACATAGTCCCTGCGGTCGATGCCAGGATCAAATATATGATATTGCACAGAGTGGTTATGATAGACGCGAGAGCCGGCCTCAATTTCCGCTCATGCGATCTTTTCTGTGGACATTATACCCAGAACAAGTTTGCAGTGCAGATCTTGCTGTGAGTTTAGTCTCTGAATCGCAGCAATGCGGATGTTCTGCCGCTTCATGAATCGACTATCTCGTGATCTTCCAGTTAGTCCGTACAGTTTAACTGCAGAATCTGAAGTGCATAGGGGGAGACGCCGTCACTCTGGAGTAAGTGACGGTGACTACGCTGGTTGAGGAAGGCTAGAACGCAAGCTGTTGTGGGCTAAGGCGTAGACTTCGGACTTCGTTCCGGGACGTGAACTGCAAGGAGCCACAAAAGATTTATAAAGTTACGTTGACATCGGGTTTTGGGATCAGCACAAAACAACTGTCCGATGCAACCATCCCTTACCGAGACACCCTGACAAAGTATGACCGTCCTAAAAGATTCTTTTCCGGCAGATGCAGCAAACCATTTCTCAGGACCGGGTCAGGAGACGGACCCGGATTGGATTCGATACCTTCCCGGAGCAAGAGAATATAGAGCAGTCTCGCTGCAAGGAGCTGCTGGGAGGATGACAATTGTGGGAGGAACGCAACAATTAAATGGGGTTTACATGGGTTACCATGGGTGTCTGTGTGATATCCCCTATTTCACGATATCTGGCGCCAATTGTGCACAAAGGGCGGTCAGGTCTTTCTCCACCTGCCTCTCGCATCTCAGTAGGGTCTCCCTCTCTCTGCTTCAACCTTCGGTGTCGACTGAAATACTTTCTTTGCAATAAAGGATTCTAATGTAAGCGTAAGATGTAAGTGTAAGCGTAGTGTATAATATTTGTATATTACTTTATGGAGTACTGGAGAATGTATGGTTTGCTGTATGGAGTATAAGAATGAAGCGTAGGTGCAGACTTACCCCTGTAGAGTAATATTGGAAGATAGTACGTGGTAGAGTTCATATGAGCATATCACACAGCAACTCAAGGCAAATATGTCACCCACATATAATGAAGTCTCACAGCTATTCAACCTTTTTGCATGCAAGGCTCGAACAGATTTATACAACTGCGTGTTTTATCTTTTTGAATACAGAGCCAAAGTCAACTGAGTCCAATGTATGATTTTTAATACCGATACAAAATCTTTACAAAACTAGTCACTTGGTGACGTCATTCTGGTTTAACTTGAAATTAGTTTTCTTTTTTTGGGTTTGGTGGTTGTAACATCTTGTATCATTATTTGGTTAGATATTATGTAGAGGTAGTATACAGTGGCGAGCAAAAATAAAATACTCACATAAAAGATCGCGGGTTCGAATCGAGCTCAAGGCTAACAATAATTATTTTATCATTATTATTGTTATGATAAATTGTTTCTTAATTGAAAAAATATTAAATTAGAATAGAAGAAAGAAAAATTTAGACAACTGCCAAGCTCGTTTGTATAGATCCATTTCGGGAACTGCTAAATTCTTTCATCGGCAACGTTAGCGCCGCTGCTATAACCATTCAGCCATCACAGCACGTTTTTTGTTTTTCTTCATAATCACTACTTCTATTCTGGTTCGTGCAATTGATATTCAACACTCGCGACATCTGTTGCAGAATGGATGTGAAAATTGGACTTGTTTGATGGCAATGCTGCCATAGTGTCATATTTTTTTTGAAACTTTTTTCCCCGTGCTCTGGGATGTATTAACAATTTTTGTTTGTTATATCGGCCTACTGATTTGTACATATCGAACCCGCGATCTTACAAATCAGTAGGCCGAAATAACACAAAAATTGTTAATACATCCCAGAGCACGGGGAAAAAAGTTTCAAAAAATATAAACACTATGGCAGCATTGCCCATCAACAAGTCCAATTTTCACATCCATTCTGCAAACAGATGTCGCAGTGTGTGAATTCAATTGGCACGAACCAGAATAGAAGTAGGATTAATGATTCGCAACCCGCGATCTTACAAATCAGTAGGCTCGATATAACAACAAAAATTGTTAATACATCCCAGAGCAACACGGGGAAAAAGCTGTCAATAAAATAGGACACTATGGCAGCATTGCCATCAACCAAGTCCAATTTTCACATCTCATTAGTCTGCCACAGATGTCGCCGCAGTAGTGTTGTGAATATCAATTGGCACGAACGGAATAGAAGTAGGATTAATGAAGACAAACAAAAACCAGCTGTGATGGCTGAATGGTTTTAGCAGCGGCGCCTAAACGTTGCCGATGAAGGAATTTAGCAGTTCCGAAATGGATCTATACAACGAGCTTTGGCAGTTTTCTACATTTTTCTTTCTTCTATTCTAATTTAAAATGTCAAAGTTAAGAAAAAATTTATCATAACAATAATAAGGATAAAAAATATTGTGTAGCCCTGAGCTCCATTCGACTCCGCGATCTTACAAATAGTATGTGCCGATATAACAACAAAAATTGTTAATTCAAATAATTAAAATAAAACTTAAAAAATCCATTAATATAAAATAAAATAAAAAATATATAATAAAGGAAAAAAACGGAACTATAAATACCAAACATAAATAGTCCAGTACAATTACAATACATTGAACAATATAAAATAACACACAGCTCAGAATAAAGTACCATAGAAACACATTAGACACTATAAATGAATGAAATATATATAACCTAAAACAAAGAAATAACACAATTTTATAAAATCGTATTTTTATAGATGAGTTATAGTTTTGGTAAGAAAGTTGTTTATGGATTCGAGCCCCGAATTATCGATATGTGTATCAATATGTTCTCTAGTTGTTATCGGATTGCCATTGATTTCATAAGTGTTATCGAAAAGTTATCAACTATTGACCGCAAAGTTTGTTGACATATTGTGAACAAAATCAATTAGTTTTGGGAAACTTATAGATTTTTTATCGACGTGTTATTACGACTATCTTGATTTGTTATCGCTTGCACTAATTCTTACGAAGTGTTACTCGACAAGATGCGCCAACTATTCACGAAAGTTGGTCGAGATATTATGAAAAAGGTATCAATTAATTTTTTGGGAAACTTCTACATTTTTTCTCGAAGTGTTGCCAATTGTTGTTATCGGCATGTTATCGATTTCTTAACGTCGACCGTCATCGGTTTGTAATGAAACACATGCTTTAAAATTTCAACATAACACTCGATGACACCCATCTAACGCTGTTTTGGAAGCCGATAAGAAACAAGTACGAAAGGCAATGACCAGCTGGATAAAAAGTCGATAGCAAGGCTACTAATACTCGAAATGCTCAATTCTTGTTGGTATCGAAACTATTTGCTTCTGGTAAAGTTAGCCTCTCTTGGGGTTTACTTAAACCCCGGGGTGAACTCTGGTTAACCTAAAAATATTAGCTGCAGAACGTACACATGTATGTTTACACATCGAACTTCACAAGTACTATTGGTACCCTGGCCTCTTTGTCTGCTAGCTATTGATAATATGAGCGCTCGTATGTTAATTTGAGAGTCGCTGTACTGAAGATACCCCGGGTGTTCTCCAATTACTTAGTTATATGTTTTGTTTGCTCTGTAAGAATCTCTATTAGCAATTTATAGGTTTCGTTTTAATTTGAAAATTCTGGAATCTTATTATTTTTATTTGTTTCTTCTCTTATATTTCCAGACAAGGGAGCTAAGCAATTTCAATACATCGAAAAAGATATCACGAGAAGAGCGCCGTTATTCAGTGCCTCACGGTCCTAATACACCACAGCCGCCGGCGGCGTCAGAGGACCTGCATGCATGGTCAATATACAGGTAAGTGATCCCCACATAAATACAAATCGCATTGATTTATCGAAAATAAAAAGGATCAGGATTTAATTGACGAATTTTGATGAACAAGTAAGGGTGTCTAAGTTCGGGTGAAACCGAACATTATACATATACTCAGCGTGAGTTTCAATTGAACAGTTTCAGATAAATTACTTTTGAAATCCTATTGAGTCACGTTTTAAACACAAACTATACCCGAAAAGTAAGGGACTCTAATTGGGGTGTAATCGAACTGGGATTTCCGCTGCTGTTTATTTAACATATTTGTTAACATATCTGGATTTTAAGGAAACATACCTAAATTTGAAGCTTTCGATATGTTTCAATATTATGAACTTTGGTAACATAACGGTTAATCGTAACGGCATAAACGAATCGAGATAAATATAGATTTCGATATATCAAAACGCCGTCTGTCCGTCTGTCTGTTATCACGATAACTATGAGTTCCTTGGCACTCCTCACCGATCGCTATTTAAAATGAGCGAAATTGGATAACCACGCCCACTTTTTGTATATATAACATTTTGGAAAACACAAAATCTATCTGATCTAGGCCATTTTTACTAGAAATATTTCTTGTTATAAGCCTAACATGTGTATCGAATTTTGTTACGAGGGATTTATTTCTTTTGGAGGCTCTAAGAATGTTGTGTATCGCTTGATCGAAATAGGGGCATGACACCACCCATTTAAAAAAAATTCCTCCCAATTTCCTCTTACAATAAAACATTGTAAGTGAAATCTCATTGATACAAAACTATTTTATACTAAAATATAGCTTATTATTCTTGTCTAAGACCCTTTTAAACATACTTTTTGTAAAATTGAGCGTGGCCATTAGCCATTTTCGTCCATTTTTACTAGAAATATTTCCTGCTATAAAGAGAGTATGTATTCCCAGTTTTATTCCGATATGTTAATTTTTCTTCGAGAGATGGTTCTCGAAACATAGAAAATTGTTTAGCCAAGCCCATTTTCAAAAAGTTGACTTTTTTCTATTTCTTGTTATAATTTTACTTGTGAAAATAAATACTATTGATATAAAGCTCTTTTTTGCAAAGATATAGCTTATTTTATTTGTCCACGACCCTTTTAAAAACCTTTATATAAAAGTAGGTCGTGGTCCTTAACCGATTTCGTTAATTTTTCCTAATTTCCTATAATAAAGGCAACTTCTCTGCCGAATTTTGTTAAGATAGGTTTAACGGGGTTTGATTTATGAGTAATAATATTTGTAAAATTGATTTTATCGCACAAGTGGACGGTGGCACGCCCATTTTCAAAAATTTTAAATTTTTATCAAGTGTCCCCAATATCAGTCCACATATCAAATTTGTATATTTTAGGTGTATTATTTACTAAATAATCAGGTTTTTTGTGTTTTCCAAAATGTTATATTTATAAAAATGGGCGTGGTTATCATCCGATTTCGCTCATTTTAAATAGCGTCGGGTGATGAGTGCCAAGGAACCCATAGTTATCGTGTGCACAGACAGACGGAGGGACGGACATGGCTAAACCAATTCCTTTTTTTATCCTGAGCATTTTGATACATCGAAGTCTATATTTATCTCGATTTGTTTATGCTGTTACGATCAACCGTTATGTTACCAAAGTTAATATATGTGCTCTGTGTGTTAAGCACGTAGAATTTAAAAATTGCCGCTGCTATTGATCTGTTCGCTGCTGTACAAATATTCTCAGTTGTAGTCATTGAACACGGTATACAACCTTACCTTAGCTCATAACTTATAGACCTGCACCTGTTCACTCATATTATAAATATTTCATTCCATTAATGATTTCCGCTTGGGCATAACTTACCCATAGGTATGTGTGGGTAACATAAACTTCAATTGTGATGGAATTGTTTTCTAGTAACGGAAGCACTCAACCAACGATTGATTTTTGACGTTCATCAAAATTGTTGAACCGCAATAATCGAAGCCACACCTTCTTTACTTGTCCATTTACGGTTATGACCACCGAGCCCCGCAGTTTGATCGTTACATCTTTGTTATATGTATTTTCATAAGTGCATATCGCTACCACGCTTTTCCTTACCTTTCCACATTCTACGTTAAGTAAAGTCAAGAGATAGGTACCCCGTTAGGAGGAGTACTCATAGACTGCTTGAAGGACCTGTGTGCCAACCCATAGGACTATGCCAACGTAAAATATAGAACCTTAGAAAATGTATGCGATATAGTTTGAAAGAAACCGAATATTGGCCCAGGAAAAGTCATCCAAATATCAAATAAGCCGAAACCAAAACACTTTGGCCCTCCTCTGGCAAAAGTGAACACATCGCTTGCTATCTATATCTGGCAAAAGGATCTCGCTACCCTTAAGAGGTTGTAATAACATATCTGACCTGATGTCCATCTACACAGGAGCAGACCAAAGGTGGTCAGCGGAACACCGATTTCGATACAGACCTCAACATCCGGTTAAATGGTACCCATGCATTCCAAGACTCCACGTGTCATTGGCTCAGGATTCCACTTGGACCCGAAGGATTATATCTGCTATCGACAAATACCTTACTGTCATTGGAGAGGTTACGCAAACTCCTCATCAACATACCATCAATTAAGCAAGCTCCTTACAGCCGGTCAACTTTCACCTGTCAGATAACAAACAGGAGGACGGTCATCCAGGCATTCAGTAGATCCTTATATATCATATCGAAATATACGTAATCTCAGAGGGGCCCCTGACCATTCAAATCACATACGGAGCAGCGCAGAGTTTCTATGAAACGCTTCAATCAAGCCATGGTACGCCCAAAAGAAGAGGCCCACCGGTATTAAGCATTCGCTTACCATACATTTCATTATATGAAATTTATGCACCCCTAGAAACATACTTAGATAAGACAGTAAGCCTTGATAATGTCCAGGTACGCCAGTAATTCCCACGCTCCTACAACATAAAAAGCCGAACATCACGGAGAAAGTGCATTGACCATCTTATTTCCCAGTACATAGCTCCCTTAAAAAAGTACTCCAAGTGCCATCCCATGGCCAGTGACTTAAAAAGCGTAGTTTATGTTCTTCAATAGAGGACTTTATTTTTCAATTGCCTTCTCAGTTCAAACTAGTGCAGAAACTTGACGAACTACCTTCGTGAAGTATAGAGCTATAAATCTGCTGTTGCAACAACAAAGATAGCACATTCTAGCTTGATGCAAGTTCTAACAAACTGTTTAACCTTTTCTCGTCCACAGGCAAAATCTCAATTCCGACTTTACCGATTCCGCTTTGGGTTCGTCAGACAAATCACCGCTGCCATATGGAAATTTCCAATTACGCGATACTACAGTGCAATCAATTCTAAATCACCCGCGCTATGGACCGAAGTATTTTTTCACCAAGCAAAAGTTAATTAGGTAATGAACAACCCTTTTTGTTGCAGATCTCCTTTGGGCGCCAATATGTACACATATTTGAAGTTCGGTCTGCCGCGTGTTTTCCCACCTAATGCCGGTTCGCAACGCTCGCATCGGCCACCAGGACCAGGGCCAGGAGGCGTGCGAGGACGAGTCAATCGTGGCTTTCGCGATAGCGCGGGAGCGCCACCGGCTGGATCATCGGGATATGACAGCAGTGACAACGAAACAACACGCAGTCGTGTGCCGCCAAACTTGAGGTTAGTTTCAAATAAATATACATATACATATGTAAGACATTGAAAGAATAGTTATTAACATTTCATTTTGTGATTTGGTGTTATAGAAAATACCGCAGCGAGTCGGATTTCCGTGCCATTGGTGGTATACCCAACTCACGTCCCGAATCACGCGCTCAAGGTGTACCAATGACAGCATTGCGACAAGCGAATAGTCGAGCCAGTATTGCGGGTGAGTAACCTTTAATTATAGTTATACAAATTTATATGCCTCGGTGTATCTATAAGTTTGTGGAGACACCACTTAGCATGAAGGTGCTAAATTGTTCTGCTTGCCTCTTTAACCGCTTCTATATCTCGCTTTCACAGTGGGAAATCATATTCATACGCAACATTATATGCCGAATGGCAAGCATTACGGTCATCGTTCACATAGCGAAGCCGATTTATTGGCTGGCGGCGTAGACGTCGTCGGCTACGGAGATTACGGTGATTCGCGTATCTATGGTACATCACGCAATCGCAGCTCAGACCATCCGAACGGCGGTCACAATCACGTCAACTACATCATGCCCACCCGGAAACATTCTAGCATAGGGCTGGTCTATCCGAATATCCAGGTACATTGTTTGGATGTAAATCCATACTTACGTGGTGTCTCACTGCAGGCAAAGGCTGGCGATTTGTTCGCTATTATGGCAACAACGCAGCGCGAAGGTACAGCTTTGACAGAATGTTTAGCGGGATTGCACGAGCGCATGGGTGGTGAGATACTCATCAATGGCCAACAAATAAACAGACGTGGTTTGCGTGAGTTGTGTAGTTTTGTGCCAGCGCTGAAAGTGTCTTCTTTAGATCCACGTATGAGCGTGCAATGTACATTGAACTTTCATGCTGCGTTGCGAGGACCGCTAGATCGTACCGACCTTAAAGAGCGGGTAAGTAGTGGAATGAGCAGTACTATTATTATCAAAACGAATATTATTTATCAACAGATGGACGTGCTGATTGAAGACCTCGGCTTAACTACGGTGCGCGCATCAAACGTATCCTCGCTAACACACTCGGAAAAGCAGCGTCTTAGCGTTGCATGCCAATTACTCGCGCAATCTTCGCTGCTCATACTTGATCAGATCACTAGCAATATGGATATATTCGATACGTTCTTCCTGGTGGAATATCTGAGACAGTGGGCAAGCGGTGGCCGCATTGTTATTATGACCCTTCAACCACCTACTTTCGAAATACTGTCCATGTGTTCGAGTGTGTTATTGTTGTCGGGTGGACGAACTGTTTTTTCCGGTAGTCGCTCTGAATTGCCACGACACATGGGCGAGTTGGGCTATCCGTGTCCGCCATTCAAAAATCCAGCAGACTACTACTGTAAGTAGAAAGAAAATTAATTCGAAATCGAATTCATGCTCAGCATCGAAATTCAAGATTAATATCGAAATTTAAATCGCAGCATAAATCACGATCAATTACCTAATTGAACCATTGAAAATGGTTCTATTTTTTTCCTCATACTAATGTTTCCCATTTCTATTTAAAGTGGACTTAGTCACACTGGATGACTTGTCAGCCGCAGCAATGCTGGAATCATCAGCACGTATCGAGTCGCTGGCTAATTCATGGGATCAAATCAATTCAGAACCACCGCTCGCAGCTCCACCGGCTTCTCTACCTAATTTCACAAAGAAGGCAGGATTTGTGGGACAAGCTAAAGCTTTAATAAAACGTTTTGCTGCGTACAAGCAACCAGGTTCGCTACTCACTTGGATTAGCAAATTAATTGCTGCGGCGGTGCTCTCGCTTTGTATTGGTTGCATCTTTTGGGATGTACCAGCCTCCGATCCCCAACTTTCCTACAATGATCGTTTGGGATATCATCACTGTGTGATGGCGGTTACATTTTGGCCATTGTTGATGTTGACGATACGCGATGCTCAAGAGGATCGTAGACATGCCGAACGTGATATACGTTTGGGCTTATATACACGCCCACTTTATATCACCATACAGGTAAGTAGAGATGCAAAGATTTGTGTTATTGAAAAAGCGATATTTAACTGAAAATATATTTTTCTGTTTCATTTTTTAAAAGTGCTTATTGGGACTCTTCCCTAGTCTTTGTATCTGGTTGGCTTACCTGCTACCGGCGCACAGCATGGCAGGACTCTATACGTATTCGACAAGCAGCGATGTCGGCATATATCTTTATATGGGTAAATAGTAGTAACAGTAACTAGTTATTTATTCATGAGTAGAAGGTCCAAAGACCGGAAAATCTTTACAATAGTTTTTGACGTTATCGGCCCGTCTTCATCATACAGTAATTGAACCAACCAACTCATCATTCTATCAACCGTATACAATTTTATTCAATAAGGGGTTAGAATTATCAGATCTCCCAATATTTAAGGAACTACGGGACCTGTGACCATGTTATTTCATTCGCAGCGATTTTAATCCGTGACTGTGTCTGGACGTGATAGAAGAGAAACATAATACAAATCACAGCTCCCCCAGCGGGTTGAGGGTTTAGAATATACCCGCGGTAGGTATGCCTGTCGTAAGAGGCGACTAAAATACAAAATAGATTCAAGGGGTTGTGTAGCGCAAATGCTATAACTTTTTCAAAATTAACCGTTTAGGTTCTTTTCTTTGTTAATATGTTTTTAAATGTCCTTTTCGGAAAAAATACAAACAAAATTTTAAAGTTTTTTTTTCAATTAAATAAAAAAAAATTCTCGGCCCACTCCGGCATTAGTGGGGATGATTGCAGGATTGATTGAAGTTTTTTATGAGAAAAAAAGGGCGAAATTCGAAAAATCTCGAAAAACTGAAAAATGACAAAAAAAAACTTTAAAAATTTTTTCCGAAAAGTACATTTAAAAACATATTTAAAAAAAAAGATCCTAAACGGTCAATTTTTGAAAAAGTTATGGCATTTTGAAAACAAAAACGGTGTTTTTTTAAAAATTCATAACTTTTTTTGAGTTGGATGAAAAAATTTGAAAAACTTCTGAAAAACGTCTTTCGTAAGTTAGAAAAAGAAGAAAAACTTTCAGCCAATTCTAAAGGGGTTGGGTTCAAAATTGGTCGAAATGGGATGGAATACCCCATATGTAGTTTCTCCAAACCCAATTGTCAACCTCACCTATCCGTCGCGAATCCTGTTTCACTAACAACCGAGGCTCTGGTGACCTCGAACTCCTCGTGGATATAGGGGGTGGAAGGGCGGGATTGCCTGGAAGGTCGCATGTGGTCATAACAAATCGTTCCCGAGATGGTCGGGCTTGGTACCGGAACTTACCGGATCGGCATACGGCGAAAGACCATCAATATCGATAACACTCCCCAATGCCTTCGGGGAGTGTCCTTATCGCTACAACAACAACAACAACAAATCACAGCTCACAATGACACTTGCCAATAATCGCAACAACAAATCCAAACACAGCCCTCCTCCTCGCAAAAAAATGATCAATGAATCCGAGGTTTGTTCTTCTGTCTAATTTTAGATCTCGCAAAAAATTCCAGTAGAAATGCACCAGGCCAGAAAATGTGGCACGATTTTGGTTTGGGCCTGAACCGTCTATTCTAGGTAGTCCCTTGACAGTTTGTTAGTGCCGTCTACCGCTCTATCTTTGTAGGCCCTGTACAGTTTTTTCCAGGGTGGTCTATAAAACCTTTTTCTTTCTTTTCTATCGCAAGGCAACAACCGATTTTTATAATGAAGCCTGTATAGGACCTAAAAAAATTTATCTGTGACAGGGCATAACTACCAGAGCATAGGTTATGTATAGATTTTCCCAAATTATTTCTCTGTGTTCTTAGATGAGGATTTCAACGATTTTCTCTTAGCTGCGCTGGCAGTCGCAGTGATAAAATCACATATAAAAATTGTAAAGCGCGATAACCTCTGAATAGATTTTAACCAAGCTTGTCTACCAACCCCAGCGGGTTAGGGGGTTAGAATATACCCGCGGTAGGTATGCCTGTCGTAAGAGGTGACTAAAATACCGGATTCAAGGGGTTTGTGTAACGCAGCCCTTTCAGGTTGCCAGCGCAATACATAGCTTCTCCAAATCCAATTGTCAACCTCACCTATCCGTGGCGAATCCTGTTTCATTGGCTGCAGAGGCTCTGGTAACCCCGAACTCCTCATGGATCTAAGGGGTGCGAGGGCGGGATGGCCTAGAAGGCCGCATGTGGTCATAACAAATCGTTCCCGAAATGGTCCGGCTTGGTACCGGAAAGTACCGGATCTGCATCCGGCGAAAGGACCATCAACTCGATAACAGTCCCCAAGGCCTTCGGGGTGTGTCTTTATCGCTACAACAACAACAACAACCAATTTACGTCGTGCTCCTTTTAATTTTTGGCGGGGCAGGACCTACTTGTTTTATGCCGACTCCGAGCGGCATCTGCAAGGCAGATGTGTTTTCACTGAGAGCTTTTCATGGCAGAAACACGCTCGTAGTGCTTGCCAAATATTGCCGAGGGGCGACCCCGCTTAGAAAAATTTTCTTCTAATTAAAAAAACTTGTTTCTAACATTTTGAAGTTGCTTTTCCCGTGGCGTGAACCCAGGATTTTCGGTGTGGATGGAGGAGCACGCTATCATCGCACACCCCGGCGGACGCAAAATCACATATACATATACATGATCGGGAAGATCGACAGAGGAAATATACAGAAAGCTTTAATATGGCTGATCTCGGATGGTCTGAAGAGCAACCATGGCAACCACCTACGAATCCGTTGGGTTTTCATTTCAGGTTATGCTTACCTTAAGAAGGCCCAAACTTACACAGTTAAAACACTGAGGAATGACACATCAGCTCCCAATGATTACTTAAGTATATGGAACAATGGGAAGTATGTATGGGGTTATTCTTTCTTGATAGTTATGTGTTGGAACCTTTTCCAAATTATTTGGTTTTTGGGTGACTTCGGACCTACTCTAACAATATTTCAAGACTATTTTACGAAATTAATTGAGACTACTTCAAATTAACGAACTAAGAAAATTTTAATATTAGTTCGGGACTACTTTCGAGATTATTCGGATGTAATTTTGGGACCCTTTCGAGTTATTTGGAAAAAATTCAAAAATATTCATGATTTTCTCACGAAAATGTCCTGGAAATTTACCAGATCGGTTCTCGAAATATCCCAAACTGTGAAGGAACCTGAAAATATCTTGAACTGCTGAAGAGCTTCAGTGATTCGCGAAATTATTCCCACTGCATTTCAAGTAAATTTCGATACAGTCCCGAAATCACGCAAAATTGGTTTGAAAAACATTCGCGACATAAAGCGACACAGTTTGCCTAAAACTGGCGATTAATTTATTGCAGTATATATTTCCAGCAAATCCCTGGTACAGAGTTTTAAAAAATTTTCTTAATTTTTTCAACAATGACGTTTAGGGGCAAATTATATGTAACGCAGCCACGGCATAACAAGTCGCGCTATTTTTTTGTGAGCCAAAATTTGTGAATAAAGAACCCTCAGTCACCTCACTCAAAGAAAATTGGTTCTCTTTGCCTCAGTGAGTAAAAGTTAATGTAAGTGCCTTTGTGAACTATTTTATTTTAAGATTTAGACGAGAATATGAATATATTCAACACCTTGACCACACAATTTTTGAAAATTCCCAAAAACTTTTCGAGTATGTAGTTTTATAGGTCACAAACTTTTAGTTTAGAAACATTTAGAAAAAACTTCGTGAAGATTTTAGAAGCTGTTCTGATTTTCTCAAATCGAGCAAACTTATGGATTACAATTCAAGTAGCTTTAAACAACATATATGAAAACTTAAATTCCAGATCGAAGCATTTTTTTGTAATTTGAGCTGATATAAATAAAAAAATACACTGTACATCCACTCGGCTGGTTATTGGACCAAACCATTTTTTTTTAAGAGATTGGTCCACAAACAAAAAAGCGATTTGCTCGTTTTACAAAGTTGGACTCGAAAACATGGATATTAGCTTTCGAAGTGCAGTTTCAACCCGTCATAATATATATAGGGGTTTGAGTGACTTTTGAAACAAATTAATACAATTGAAATAAGAAAAGAATTGAAATTTAAAATTTATCAAGTAAGGAAGTCTAAGTTCGGGTGAAACCGAACATTACATACCCAGCTGTACACTTGAAATGCTGTTGTTTGTTTTGTGTACTTAATAGCTTAGCCATAGAAGGGGCGGTGCTACTTGGGAAATGAAATACCATTGATATAAAGCTCTTTTTTGCAAAGGTAATTTAATTCGTCCACGACCCTTTTAAAATTCTTTTATATAAAAGTGGGCGTGGTCCTTAACCGATTTCGTTAATTTTTCTTCAAATCATTCCTTATAGTAAAGGCAGCCTCTCTGCCGAATTTTGTTACGATAGGTTTAACGATTTTTGATTAATAATATTTGTAAAATTGATTTTATCAGAAGTGGGCGGCGCCACGCCCATTTACACAATTTTTTTCAAATGTTTATCAGAAGTCTCAATATCAGTCCGCACGTCAAATTTCAACATTCTAGGTGTATTATTTACTAAATAATCAGGTTTTTTGTGTTTTCCAAAATGTTATATATATAAAAAGTGGGCGTGGTTATCATCCGATTTCGCTCATTTTCAATACCAATCTATTCTGGGGCCAGTCAAGCTCGCGTCTCAAATTTGGTGAAGATATCTCAATATTTACTCAAGTAATAGTGTTATCGGACAGACGGACAGACGGACATGGCTCAATCAAATTTTTTTTCGATACTGATGGTTTTGATATATGGAAGTCTATATCTATCTCGATTCCTTTATACCTGTACAACTAACCATTATCCAATTAAAGTTATAATACCCTGTGTACAAATACAGATGGGCATTAAAATGTTAAAAAGTATAAAAAACTATATATAAAGATCAGATTTCGAGCTTCAAAGTTCAATATATATGAACATTAGGGCAGTTCAAATTGTAAGGGGAAAAAACTTCAGGTGCATATCTAGTTTCTGAATCTATGGGCCATACTGAGTAATATTGCCCATGGGACCATAGGTCTTAAATGAATTTCGAGTCTCCCTAATTTTGTTAGAAAATATTTTTTTTTAGAAATTTTTATTATTATTTTTGTTAGAAAATATTTTGGGCTATTTAAAAATTGAATTTGCAATATGGAAAAGTAAAATATTCGTCGCTTTGTGCAACAAATTCGTCGATTTTCCCCAAAAAGAAGCATTAAATGCGAAAAAAGTAGGAAAGCGCCCTCTAGCGACGAATATTTTACTTTTCCATATTGCAAATTCTATTTTTAAATAGCCCAAAATATTTTCTAACAAAAATAATAAAAAAATTTCTAAAAAAAAATATTTTCTAACAAAATTAGGGGGGCTCGAAATTCATTTCAGACCTATGGTCCCATGGGCAATATTACTCAGTATGACCCATAGATTCAGAAACTGCATGTGCCTTTTCAAAAATAAATTTGACCCACCCTAATAATGTACATATATGTATTTTGCAAACGAGAGAAACTACTTTTTGCTCTACAAAAATTTGTTTGGTATAACGTTATTGAACCTAATCACTCTCTTTTACACATACTCTTTCAAACAGGTACATGCTATTATATCTAACGGTACTGCAAACATTAGGCCTCTTCTGCGCTCATCTAATGCCCACTAAAATTTCTGCCACTTTTTTCAATGCGCTCATTACACTGGGTCTAACAGCAGTCGGCGGCTATTCTGTACATCCACGAAATCTTTCAAAAATATGGTCTTGGTCACAACTAATATCACCCGAAAAATGGTTACTGCCTGTATTGGTGCAGGATGAATATAGTGCAGAGACTTTGGCCAATTCGGCTGGGCTGCAGCTTTGTCGGAACAAACAGGTAGGTGGAAGATTTCTTATTATAATGCCAATTGGTGTGTTGAGCTCGTCAGGAAAATCCTCGTTCATTCTTAGGTTCAACATCAAGAGATTATTGTGCAACAGCCATGCCCACCACCGAATGGTACACACGTGCTAGTCGATTTTCAATTGTTGCAGCGTAATCATATACTGGATCCAACCGAATCATATGAGCAAACGACATCGCTTGCTTTGGTGCTTGCCTCAATTATATTGTTTATAGTAACATTTTTTGTATTTGTGTGCAATTGTCGTAATACCTTCCGTAAGAAGCAAAAACGAATATAAAAAAAATTATAAAACATTTTTTTAAATTTAAATAGAAAAACTTTAAAATCGCAACTTAAAAGAAAAAGTTAAAACTAAGATTATTTTATCTATATATTAATGCTGACTTCCATAGAATGTAGTTAAATTAAGCACATTTTATCATTGCATTTAATTACATAAATATTTTTTACAAATTTTTTTTAATTATATATAAATATATACTAATCAAACTTATTGAAGGCCAAGAGCAATGTTTATAAAAATAAGTAGGTATTTCAAAATTATCATTTTATTTAAAAAAAATATATTTTATATGTTTGCATGTAAGCTAATAAAGTATGTGAGAACATGAGGAATAAAATAAAGAAAATATTTAAGTTTGGAAAAAACAAAATAGCGAAGCTTATTTTATGAGAAAATTATAGTCTCAAGTTGTTGACCAACATAATTTTCCACTTATTCTAGAACCTTTGAGAAATCTGTAGCTCTTACTTTGATATCCAACATTATTCTCCAAAGTTTGAGATTTTAGTTCTCATGTTCATATCCAACGTAATTTTTAATTAATCTCCAACCTTTGAAAAATTTACATTTCTCTAGTTGATCTCCAACATCATAAAAAAAAATTGGGCAATCAGCAATTTTTGCTAAACAAAACAAGTAAGGAAGGCTAAGTTCGGGTGTAACCGAACATTACATATTCAGCTGAGAGCTTTGGAAAAAAAATAAGGGGAAATCGCCATTTAGGAAAATGAACCTAGGGTAACCCTGTAATGTGTTTGTATGATATGGGTATCAAATGGAAGTTATTAAAGAGTATTTGAACCCACCACAATGGGGTGGGCCATAGTTCTATAGGTGGAAGCCTTTTCGAGAAATCGCCATAAATGTGGACCAGGGGTGACTCTATAATGTGTTTGTACGATATGGGTATCAAATTAAAGTTATTAATGAGGGTTTTAAAAGGGAGTGGCCCTTAGTTGTATACGTGAAGTCGGCCAAAATCATGGCCAGGGTGACCCAAAACATCATCTGTCGGGTACCGCTACTTTATTTATATACATATGTATGTAATACTACGAACATTATTCCTGCCATGATTCCAAAGGCTTTTGATTTCGCCCTGCAGAACTTTTTCATTTTCTTCTAAGTACTTAATATGGTAGGTGTCACACCCATTTTACAACGTTTTTTCTATATTTATATTTTGCGTCAAAAAAACAATCCAATCACCGTGTTTCATCCCTTTTTTCGTATTTGGTATAGAATTATGGTATTTTATTTTTTTATTTTTCGAAATATTCGATATCGAAACAGTGGGCGTGGTCATAGTCGGATTTCGCCCATTTTAATACCAAGATAAAGTGAGTTCAGATAAGTACGTGAACAAAGTTTAGTAAAGATATATCGATTTTTGCTCAAGTTGTCGTGTTAACGCGAGCGGAGGACAGATGGTCGACTGTGTATAAAAACTGGGCGCGGCTTCAACCCACTTCGCCCATTTTCACAAAAAACAGTTATCGTCTTAGAAGCTATGTCCTTACCAAATTTCACAGGGATTGGTAAATTTTTGTTCGACTTATGGCATTAAAAGCATTCTAGACAAATTAAATTAAAAAGGGCGGAGCCACGCCCATTTTGAAATTTTCTTTTATTTTTGTATTTTGTTGCACCGTATCATTACTGGAGTTGAATGTTGACGTAATGTACTTATATACTGTAAAGATATTCAATTTTTTGTTAAAATTTGACTTAAAACAATTTTTGTTTTAAGTGGGCGTATTCGTTATCCGATTTTGCTAATTTTATTTAGCCCTGATATAGTAATAATTGGGTAATGTTCCTGCCAAATTTCATCATGATATCGTCAACGACTGCCAAATTACAGCTTGTAAAACTTTTAAATTACCTTCTTTTAAAAGTTGACGGCGCCACGCCCATTTTCCAAAATTTTCCTAATTTTCTATACCGCGTCGTAAGATCAACCCACCAACCAAGCTTCATTGCTTTATCTGTCTTTGGTAATGAATTATCGCACTTCTTCGGTTTTTCCAAATGTTCGATATCTAAAAAGTGGGCGTGGTTGAAGTCCGATTTCGTTCATTTTAATGATCTGAGATGAGTGCCCAGGAACTTACATACCAAATGCATTAAGATACCTCAAAATTTACTCAAGTTATCGTGCTTACGGACGAACGGACGGACGGGCATGGCTAAAGGAATTTCTTTTTCGCCCATATCATTTTGATATATAGCAGCAATCGCGTCATCACTAGAAATGCCATTTTACTCACAGCAGTCCAACAATGTATGTCTCTACATATTAGGGAAACTGAATTCGTTATGGAAGGCTTTTCTCCACATTAAGTGTTCTGCGTTTTCCGATTCGATAGGACAATGTGGACGTTTATGTAGATACTCCTTGAAACCGCCGTGTCCACTCAATATCTGCGTGAGGTGGTAGAACTAACATTAAGGTCCACCGCCCTTTCCTCGATTCTTACACCTAACTATTGCTCGTCACAAAGCGTTTCTTGGCATCTTTAGATGGGGGCCGATTCCAATGTTATACAGATTGGCCATTTCACTTGATAGCAGATCTACTGGGATTTTCGAGATAAAACAAGGATCGCGTAGTCGGGCACCGTTCGATAAGCACATGCTACTCTTATAGCAGTAATATGGTAAGCTGCTAGTATATCTTTTTGGTGGGTTGTTTTAGATCCGTACAATACTGGTGCTGCATATAATATTATCGAGCTAGTTACGTTGGATAATAGCTGACGGGTAGCTTCGTCTGAGCCACCGATGTTGGGCATTATTCGCGTTACGGCTCCACTAACTCTCGAAACTTTCTCCAGTGCGGTGCTCCTTTAAAAATAGTTTTGAGTCACTGTTTACTCCTTAATATTTAATAAAAGCTTTGAATTTATTTGATAATCTCCTATGGTTCGGACAAGCTCATCCACAGTCCGCACTGAGCTCACCAAAACCACTTCTGTCTTATTACACGCCATCTCAGCCCCAAAGCACCCATCGGGGAATTATTATAATTTTTTTTTGTTGAAACCAGGACATCTAGGAAAACAGCATCGCCCAAGGCAGGAACACAGGGTGTTAGAGTATGTGTCCCTGACCTACTCGTGTGCTGGTGCCGTAAAGAGGCGAGGGGGTGCTCGGCATTGCTTCTGCCCATGCTAAGGAGACTGGTGTGAGCTGGTAGAGTGCGAGCAGTAGCGGATATTTTTTGTGGTTTGCTGAGCAGCGGAGTTGCTTAAAGTAGGGGGAGGCGCAGACTTTTTGTTTTTGGTATGGTTGTGGTAGCGATAAGGGCACTCCCCGAAGGCCTTGGAGAGAGTTTTCGATGTTGATGGTCCTTCGCCGGATGTAGATCCGGTACGTTCCGGTACCAAGCCCGACCATCTCAGGAACGATTTGTTATGACCACATGCGACCTTCTAGGCCATACCGCCCTCCCACCCCCTAGACCCATGAGGAGTTTTGGGTCGCCAGAGCCTCGGTTGTTAATGATACAGGATTCACTATAGATAGGTGAGGTTGACAGTTGGGTTGGAGAAGCTATATATTGCGCTGACAACCTATACAGAGGGTTGCGATACACAACCCCTTGAACCTATTTGGTATTTTAGACGCCTCTTACGACACGCAGACTTCGAGACGCCGTGACGTGGTGAACAACAAGAAGCCACAAAAGTCTTAAAGAAATGACGGGGCCCTACGAATGTTGGGATCTACCCCAGAACACTCTCATGGATGCAGCCATCCTAAAAGATTCGTTTTCGGCACACGCATCAAAACTAGGGATGGAGTATCCGGATATCCATCCGGACTATCCGTCGACACACATCCGGGTAGCATGGATATCCGGTTAATATTCGTTCGTGAAACTATACGGATATCCGGATTAATGAAGATCCGGTTAATAACCCTTTTTTCGGATATCCAGTGCAAGCAACAAACTGATGTACCATATTCTTTCATTTAACAGAAGCATCTTATTTGATTCTGAACTATTCTTATTCTTCTGTAAGAAAATAAGTGCCGGGATCATTATCCGATTAAAACATATGCGTGTGGGAGTCCGAGTTTCCAAAGAATGACAAAAATGTTTAATGACCTTGCCACCAATTTCTGGCGCTGTGATTGTGGTTTATTTGCTCCTAGAACACGTAGCGCCAAGCTTCGTATTCCTCCCTTGTGTCACTCTTATTATAATTTAGGATTATATCCATGGTCGTGGGATCGCTGTTTTCCTGAGACACGATTATAAAGACTATCCGGTTAAACGCGTATCCGCATACACGAATAACCGGATTTTTCGTTTATATAGCCGGATAGCAGGATTTTCTGCATAGCTATCCGAATCTTCGAACATACGGTTAATCCGGATAATTGAAAAATCCGGATGAAACTCCCAGCCCTAATCAAAACCATTTCTCTGGACGGGTTGGGTTCAACACTTGCCCGAAGCAGGACAACATGAAGCAGCCACGCTGCAAGGATCTGCTTGGAGGATGACGCAACGAATTAAATTGCGTTACACTGAAATTACAGCCCTTGGTTGAGAATTCCCGAGTCGCTCCGGGACATATAACCGGCTACAGTGGGAAGCGTCGTCAAGGCACGTCGTCACGGTCGTCGTATTCCATATCGTCATAACATATGACTGTCGTTAGGACGTTAGGATTAATATTGCCATAACAAAGATTGCGTACCCTATCGCAGATTTTAATTCTCATCATTTGAAGCTCATTTTCGTAAAAAGATGTATGTATAACCAATTTCAGGATGATTCGTTTCCTAGACTTTTGATGTAAAATATTTTATTCAAGAATCTATACAATCGTTTTTTTAATTTTACATTAAGTTTTTACGGTTTCTTTATGACTACGATTGGAGCGCGACCGTTTAATGATCACCTTGTGGTCGGTCCTGATATCACGTTGCTCTTCAGCGTCATGAGGCAGAATGTTGGACGATTAATAGGATCCAGAGCTAGTTCTGGATGTGCATCGCGGAAGTCTTCCATGTCATTTGTTCATATGGCAACAAAACTCTTCAGATGTTCAATACTCTTCTGGAACTCAGCAATGCGTGCCTGCGAATTTTTCTTAAATGTTTCGATGTCACTCTGGGTTCTTTTAGTTGAGCTTCTACTTGTGGAGTAACATTTCCGTTGGATAAGGTATCTAAGTGCTTCATACTGTTTTTGAAAAGTATCCACCATTCCGGCAACAGGGAATCAATTGCTTATAATGGGACCAGTTAATCTGTGGTGGATTTTCGGGATTAGCCAAAACACTACGCAAGTAGGTGTCCGACTTAGTTTTGAATGCAGCAAAGTTAGCTTCTGATTCGGTGGCACACGTTCCGCAAGAGCAGACCAGTTGACACGCGACTGTGCAATGCGACGTGAAGCCATTTTAATTACTGCAAATGTTTTATGAAATATATATCTGTAAAGAAAAGTAAGAAAATTCCATTAAATACTTCACAACCATAATCATCTGTAAACCGTGGTTAAGCTCTAAACCCTTAGAATTGAAGAAACCAATAAGCAAATGGTTAACAGTCCATATTATGTAATTGTGCCTATGGAAAAAGGGCACTTCTTCACCAGTAGCAATATAAAGTTATGTTGCGAACGTTTGTCAAACAACAATATCATGTATTTTATAATCTTTATTTTTCAGTATAATAAGATGTTTATTACAGTTATTTTACTCTAAATCAATAAAATTCTAAAGTTTTTTTGCAAATTAAGAACTCACCAATTGACAGACCGATGGTTGACAACGAACGTCAGTTACAGCGAATTGGTTTCTAAAGCGGCGATTAGTTAAAAGCAGACGAATAAAATGTGCAAGATTGCCGCCACTCCGCTTTGCTTAGAATATCCTCCCCTGCAAAAATTGTTGGATTACGTGTTCCATTTTCTTCATGTTGGAGTACTCTAACAATACTCCTTTGCAATGCGTTTGCGGACCACCATCAGCGATCATTGCTCGTTTTTCAACGACAGTGATCACGACACGATGACGATCGAACGAGTTGCCATAAGTAAAATATTGCATGCAAATAACTAATAATAAAATTTTACTTTGGCAACTCTGATAAAATGCAACAGCGCACTGGTGTTATGTATACATATTATATTAGTTTCTTTATTCACTTATGCGTATGCGTATATATTAGTGATATTAGTTTCTTATTCACGCAAATGCTAAATACATAGGAATATACGTAGTATAAAATATAAAAGTTGTATTGCCTCTTCATTTACTTCATTTTAATAAATTCACTTCAAAAATTCTTTCCGACACAATTCCTCTTTAGTACTTGGCATATGATCCTCTGTGGGTGGCTCCATGGAGTACTACAGTGAAAGTACTTTGGAAAGTATTCTCACGTATGTACTCTATGGGAATACTCACAAACAAAGCGAGAGTGGGATCACCTACTCCTCTCTAGGACATTGCAATGTTAATTGGAGCACATTTTTTGTATGAATACAGATTAGATTTGGAGCAGTCTATACTCCCAAAGGAGTATTCCTTACAGTTATTTATAGAGTACTCGCGTTTTTGAAGGGTGATAGGATCAAGACTAAGCACAAACCTCAATTAAATATACACCAATATGTATACCAGGTTATTAATATCGAGCTAAAAACGTGTCTTACGGACACCTCTTGCAACCTTTTTGATCGTTTATAAGCATCCACCTCTGTCCTAAAGTACTACCAACAAATGATGCGTTCACAAGAAGTTATAGTTGAAACGTCTCACAACTACTAAAGAGTTCTCATTCTCATAATTCCTTTTTTATGATAAAAGTGCTCAATAATCAGCTACGTACACTCCATTCCGTATTTTATGATATTTAAAGTATGAATTTAAGTACTATTCAAAAAGGGGCCATCTTTTATTCCCTTTCTCGTGTCCATCCAAATACACCTGGAGCTCACTGGACGCTAAGGGACGTCCGATATGGTCCATGGTCAACTATATACAAGTTGGCCTCATCTGTAAAGCAACAAAATATGTCTGTTCAAATTGTCAAATCTGTGTATTAGCGTTGTGCGAATGGTATGAATGGAAACATAAAACTTAACAGGCGGCCACCTGGTGTGATGGTAGCGTGCTCGCCTTATTCAAACCGCTATGCCAGGGGTTCAACTACCGGGCAAAGCAACATCAAAATTTAGAAAAAGATTTTCAATTAGAAAGAAAATTTTTCTAGCGGGTCGCCACCAGCCGGCAGGTCTGGCAAGCGCTCCGATTGTATTCTGCCATGAAAGCTCTCGTGAATGAAAATCACCTGCTTGCAGATGCCGATTCGGATGTCGGCAATAAAACATGAGGTCCCGTTCCGGACCAATTTGTAGGGAAAAAAAATCAAGAGGAGCACGACGCAAATTGGAAGAGACGCTCGGCCTAGACTCTTCGGAGGTTATCGCGCCTGACATTTATTTTTTTATTAAGTAAAAATGTTGCCAATCGTGTTGGTTTCAGTTTGAGTTTGGACCCATCTCCTTTGACAATCCCTCCGACCATGCAATGACATAAATAAAATCAGCTGATGAGATGAGCTAACCTGTCCAGCAGTTGTCAAATCTCCTCCACCTTCTATCACTTACACTATGGCGGAGTCACTAGCGCCGTTGTCGTATCGCTGTAGTCGTATCCTAACGTAAATCTGGAGACAGTGGTGCTTTATCGCTAACCGCATCGGTAACTTTTAACAGCTGATTCGACCAACCTTATGAGAATCAATGCAATCGATTATTGGTGCCGCTAAGGTCGTAACCGTATCGTATCCAACCAATTGGGTTTGGTTACCGTCGTAACGATAAAAAGCGTGATTACGTAGGGATACGGATACAGCGATACGACATACGGCACAAAATGACTCAGTTTAACCCTGTACGATACATTGTGATCGATTAATGGTTGCTTTAACGCAAAAATCGTGAAATTTCATAAAAATTAAGAAAACGCACAAAAATTACGAACATATTCCACAAAAAAGTACCTAGTCATAAACGTATCCAGACAATGAATAAAAGGCCAATTAATGGTGACTTTATAACATAAAGCCATAACCAAATAAAACAGCTGAATCGAACCTACCTGTGGAAATCAATGTAATCGATAATGGTTGCCATACCATAACGCTAACGCCATAACCATACATAGCCAACCAATTTGGTCTTGGTTCCCGCATATCCCTAACCTAAAAATATTTGAGCTGGTGAATTACAAACTTTTTTTGGATGTATTCATTGTTGGATACGTTATGACTAAGAGACATATTTTTGTGAATATGTTGGATATTTTTACGTTTTCTTCAATTTTATGAAATTTCACAATTTTAGGTTAAGCACCATTAATCGATCACATGGAGATGTTCTATGGACTATGGGTATGGCTTACAACTATGGCGTCGGGGTGAAGGAAGTAATTTGGCCTTAAAATTTAAAAAAAGTTATTAAATCACCAACTCAAATATTTTTAGTAGGTTATTGGATATGCGGAAAACCAAAAAACAATTGGTTGGCTACGATACGGTTACGACCTTAGCGTTACGATATGTCATCAATAATCGACTACATGATCCCATAAGGTTGGTCGAATCACCAAATCACACACACAAGAGTGCGCATGTAAACAAAATATCAGCTGTTTTTATGGGCAATTTTTACGTCATTTTCCTTAGCTCTTGTTTTTTCTCTGTTTCTTTCATTCGCTCAAGCAGTCAAGTGTGACGTAGATGCGCCGAACGAAGCAATTTTGAACTCGTGAATGCGCATCTTCTGTGTGTGATTTGTGGTCGAATCAGCTGTTAAAGGTTACCGATACGGTTACCGATAACGCACCAATGTCTGCAGCTTTGTGTCATACTGTCATGTTGTTCACATTGTGTAATTGTTACTATGACACTTGACAGCTCTGTTAGCGTTGAAAATGTTGTACTACATTGCGTAAAGGCGAATAATATGCGGCCAAAAATTTTTGAATATAAGATATTGCATGCGCGAACTTCGGTGGAAAGCAGCGGAGCGTAACAAAATTCTAGTAGGTCGCTTTCACCACGCCAAAACTTTAACACAATTTTTAACATAATTTAAGCACAGAAATACACTGATTGGAGTTTTAGAGAGTAAAAGTTAAAATTCTGAACACATTAGCTGAATAAAAGTGTACAAATAATTGTAAATAACAAATACAGACTGTGGTAGTTTAACAAATTTCTGCTGTGGTAAGTGGTGAATGTGACCTGCTAGAATTTTGTGAAGCTTGCCTCACGATTTTTCGTCTATGCAATGTCTCTATATTATATCGTTCTGATGCGCTGGGCGCATCACGAACAAAACATTTCACCATGTCCATTGCCATTCAACACATCTAGCTCGCCATTCCCCACAATTTCAGCGGGAAAACCAAGATACTGATTTCATCTGGCAACATCACCAAGAATCACATCCAATCTCACGCAATACTAAAGGAAAAACAAAAATATTACAAGTTTATTTTTCCACATTATTAAATCAGCTATCCTAAAAAAAACAAGTTATTAAAAAATGGCTGAAGAGATGATGAAAGTGGATTTTATAGACAAGATTTTAGCGCCGCTTCCGATTGGGAAATGTTCAATGCCCAACTTGGAGAAGCATTCCAAAAACTCTGTATCAATGATGATGTCTGTGCAGAGGACGATGGCACTGATGTGTTCAACTGTGTTTTTGACGTAAAAAGAGAAACACTGGTATTGCACAATGCAAAAGTATCAATTGATTATTTTTTACCATTAAACCAGAGACTAGCAAAACAAAGCATTCACTAGTGTCATGATCAATTCAATGTATAAGGATATGATGGCACCTAAAAACACTTTCGGTCCTCCACTAGTTTTTGGATATAGCAACAAATTGCATACTATTTCGTGTGCGTTTGGATTGCAACGTTTTGTTGTCATATCTCCACATGAATCAAATAATCAATACTTTTCCAACCCCTCTGAATTTTGCTATTTATTAAGTTCAGCAACTGTCGTCGCTGCAGAATATTGTCCAACAGTGCCAATTTTTATACAAATATATGATGCAAAATATAACCTATTCCTTGGAGTAGGTATGCATGCTACGCTTCGAACTAATTTCGATTTGGTTGCCCTTAAGCAATCCCCCACTGAATGTCGATATTTATCTGGATTGCTTGCAATATTCAAGAGAAGCTACCTGTGAATTGTACCCAGGCAATCACAGTTTCCGTGCGGCATACATACACACTACAAACACTACAGGTCATTAGCAATGAATGTGCCGTTTCTCAAGCCATTACAGAAAAATGATCAAGTTAAATTTGAAAGGAATATTAAAAAACCACAAAATTTATTGCATTACCTTGTGGATATTTTCCTGATGCTGCTACAGAATTATTTGTTGTTTGCAATTGATAGACACATCAGAGAACGTCATAGATTCACCACTACACCACAGAGTTTGTGCCTAATAAATCGTCGAATTGCAGCACATGCCAAAAAAGTTCACGCGGTTTCTTACTTATCCACTTGTTTAAAAAGATTTTACGAAATTGTATCAGTGTAAAGATCGTTAGGGTCATTCGTTGGCAGCAGTTTAAATGAAAATGCTGAAGATGGTCATATTGCAAATGCCTGCAGCATATAACAGATTATCACTATCGTCCCAAACATGATTCTGATATTTTAAATACACGCAGGAAAATATCAGGACCACTCAATGAAGCTGAATTAAGGGAATTTTTAGCATATGTGTTTCCAGATTGTATCCTGACATTAAACAACACACAAGCGAAGGACAGCAGTCATCCGAACAATTTGACCCTCATCGAATAAAATCATCACCATTTGACTCTTTGTCAGTCGTTTATGTTGTCTTCTAGCAACATGCAATGCCCACTTTGGAGGTAAAAATGGAGTGGCACAAATCTGGGTATCATTCATAGAGAACTTCGATTTATATGGAGTGTAAGACTTTCTATCCGGAGTGCTACTGGATTTCCCGACACACGCACTTGTTTGTTAAATCAAAATTACAAAGCTGAATTATTGCATTGTACGTTCAAGTCATCGTAAATATGGCATCAATCGTTATGATACTAGAGTCGACTGATAATTTGATGATGTTTTTCACTCAAACATTAGACGACGATGAAGATGAGTTCTATGACTGTGCAGAGTACGCACCTGAGGGACGTGATAAACGTATGGGTGTATCTTATATTATTAGATTGGAATGAACCGCTTTTTATTCCTAAAACTCAAGATCCTGTTCCGAAAAACAGAAGACGAATGCTAGCAGATGCAGAGGCAATGATAAAATTGGGTTCGGGATCAGAACACAATATGCAACTGATTTGCTCTCCCTACTCTCAGATATGGAGGCTTTTAAAGCAGCTAATCCAAAAGCCAGTTGGAAGATTTTATACGTTGGTACAGTCCCAAAGATTGGGAAGAAGACGCAGAGCACCCACATTCAGGAAAACTGAGTGCTCGCATGCAAGTGCCTGGTAATACCTGGCAGACCGTTTGGCAAGAAGCACACACCATTCCTGCTAGCAAACAGAAACGTTTATTCGACGAAACCACAGAAGCTATTAAATTTTAACGTATTTGGAAACCCGTACCATTGGTGAATCTATGAGCTCTGCTTAAATATCTGTGCTGCACGCGGCGGTACTCAAGTTTAAAGATATTTTGGAAACTTATGACGTGTTAGATGTATTTGAAACCCAATAGAAGCTTTGCTTGCTGATGTATGTTATTTATCGCGTGATGTTCAAATAATTGGACAGCATGATATAAGTTTCGAAGAGAAAAACTCCGAGTCCTGAGCCATATAATTGCAAAGCTTGAATTATTGGAGACACAGTTGTATCAATTAAATGCTTCGAGCTGTTGATCAGTTCTAAAACTAGTAATTCTTTAGTAAAATAAAACAAAAATTTAGTGAAATGATAAAAAATAATAACTGCTGCAGCATTAGAAACTCCGCAGAAAAGAGGAAATGAACGACACTGAGTGCAATGAAAACGAATTAATTAGTCTAAGTATAGATAACGAATTACAGAACAATTTGATAATTAAAGAATATGTTTAAGATTGCGAGACGAAATCGAAGTTGGCCACAATTTTTACGAGCAATAGTAAAGGATAAAGAAGTGCGTCTATGTGGAGCTTTTACTGAAAACACACACATTCTCTGAGACAAACTTTGGCCTGCAACTATATAACCAAAATGGTGAGACATCATGTTTAGCTAAATCTTGTTATATGTACCTTCGTTAAGTAATACTATGCAAAATAAAATGTAACTTAATAAAACGACAAGATATTTTGGTTTAATAGTAATTAACTAGACTTAGTATTAAATGTAAGTAAAGTGTATATAAATTGATTACCCTATTGTTTAAATGACATAATGAATTAAATATTAAGAAAAAAAATACGAATCCTTTGCCTAATATCAGTGGGTAATAGTTGTACTAGCTTACAGGCACAAAAATATGGTCATCATAGCAAATTGGCGCTTAGCGACCTAAGAGGGTTTTGGCTGTTTTGTAACAAGTCACGGATCTTTCCCTTGTAATAACTAACGTTAACAACAAGGGAGGTCAAGTCTTCATAAACCTGCCGCTCACAAGGTCCGAGCGTCTTTTGTTAGTCGAGAAAGTTTACTTTTGATGCTTCAATCAAGACATCTCATCCAAATCGATTTACTTAGCTTTAAACTATAATAAAAAAAGTATGCGTGATACCAATTTAGCAGACGAGCTTCCGTCAACCCGAAGTTCCCTTCTGAACTTTTAGGTGGGCGCGTCTTTGTTGAATTTGACACCCTCATCATAGCAGTTCTATGTAAACGTAAAATCTCAAAAAAGGCGATTGGTCTTATGCGAAAAACACTACAGTTACATGGAATTTTAGAGTTTCTGTATTGCAAATTTATTTTTTCTTAATATATTCATGTATTCTTTGCATGTATGTATCCTCTACTTCCTCCATTACCTTAACCTTTTTGCGTGGTTTACGCGCTTCTAAGCGTGCTTTCCTTTCCGCTTCGCTCAACGTGCTTAGATCTAATGGCAACTACAAGATAGATAACAGATTCGGTTATAAAATTTTTATAACTTTTTAAAAATTATTGTTTTTGTCCAACCTTGATTATTGTCTTGGTTCATGATAGCGTATCTTGATGGTTGAGCCATCAGGTTGCACTACTACTGTTGGATACATGCGACAATAAACTGAACGATGAATACGAGTTATTGCTGCGTTGCGGACGAAATACGCCGAACCTGACTTTGGCCTTGCTAATTATTTCTTTAAGAAGCATTATCACCAGTAACTTTACCCAATTCTTAAATTTTTATTACAGAATACACAATACATTCAAATGTCAACAGAAAAATCAGGAACACAGCTGATTTTTTTACCAATGACATAACGAGTAAGAAATAGTGGTGCCGGCTTTTAAAAAATATATTTCTGTTACTTTTTATCTTTCTAAGGCCCGGTGATCAGTGGTTGGTTAAGCTAAGCTTACTAAGCTTACTTCAAATTTAGTCAAATTTAAACTCCAGTAACCTACTGAGTAGTTTTCGGTCACAGTTTTAGGGCGCCTTGGGTTATGCTGTATTGTAGGCAACCTTGGTTTTATATATCTAGATAATCTGAGATACGGCAACGGCAGTTTGATTACCCAACAAAGTGGAAAACAAAAATTCTCTGGAAAAATATATATCTAGTTCCGGAAGTGATATCCAACATCATTATTTAATTATTCTTAACCAGATAGTTCTCGAGTTGATATTACTATACATCGTCTTAACAACACGGCTCCCGCTGCACCTATCACTCCTTGTTGTTGTGTATGTCGTAGCGATTAGGTGTACTCCCCGAAGGCTTGGGGAGTGTTATTCGATGTGATGGTCCTTGTCGGATACAGATCCGATACGCTCCGGTAACACAGCACATAAGGTGTCTGCGCCGACCATCTCGGAACGATTTACATATGGCCAACATTGACTTCCAGGCACTCCCTCCCTCCCCACCCCCAAGTTCCATGAGGAGCTTGGGTCGCCGAGCCTCGCCTGTTAGTGAAACGGATTCGCCGCTCGACGGTGAGGGATGACAATGGGTTGAGAAGCTATATATTGCGTCTACACGCAACCCCTTGAATCCCCCTATCACTCCTTCATTTGCGTCTGTCGCTCGTCACCATCCGCTACCACCAGCGAGTGTGCTCGTGGTAATCTGCCACTGCTAATACCATGCCCAATGCTTTTGAAATAATTTCTGCTGCGCTAACACCAATAATGCACATAAAGTTGTTGTTGGTACAAGCACAAGTTGTGAGCTTGATGTCGCTGCTCGTCTGGAATGGTCATGTAGGATCGTTAAAACCGTCCGTAGAAACTACTGAACATCACTACGTATATAGCAACACCTACTTGCATCAAAGAAAATTCATATCATGCTATAATAATAAAAAATATGTAGCGATAGAGACAGTAAGTAAAGTAACTTCAAAATTGGAGTTCCCTCCTCAGATAGAGTAAAAATATGGACTCGGGCTGTGGCCATCAAATGTCAAAATCCGACCGTTTGAGTTTTTTCAAAAGTTTGTCTCGACAGTGAGTGGTGCTGCCTATCACAAATCCAAAGCTTACAATATATTATCACAATACTGGTGGTCTGCTAAAAAAACAATGAGCTATTTCATCGGCAGCGATGAGTCATCATACTCGTGTGAAAACTTGGCTAACTGCAGATTTTTTATCATCAGAGCTTTTGATCGTTTTTATAATGTCTGATCGAAAAGACAGATACTGCAACCAGGAGTAACAAAAGCGTATTTTGGTGGCTGTAGCATCTTATCTGGCAAGTCGTGAAGTGCAACTACACGTTAATGATGCCAATATTGAGCAATTTGTATTTCTGTAAATATAGGAGAAACGTTCTTGATAGTATAAATGAAATTTTCTTTATTGCTAGTTACATCCCACCAAATAACAACTTATGGAATGTACAAGTTACATATCGATAATATCAGCTTTATTATTCTATTTACCTCACCAAACGCCCTGTATATTTGGGTGACTTATATGGCTTCTATTCATGGGTGAGAGATCCTGATGACGGCTTTTTAACCCCCTTTACATCTAAAAAGGATGTCGAGACTTACTTTGTGATACATTGTACTCCTTTAACCTACCTCAAATTAACGACATTGGAAATGATTTAACGAGTGTTAGATCTAATTTTTATAAACAATGATATATCCTGTGATATTTATAAGTGTGATATGCCACTCACTTGAATCGGTCATCACAAAGAATTCTATCCAGTTCTCATTCTATAAATATGATAATTGCTCCACTGAACCCGAGGACTACTTCAATTTTTATGTGCAAATTTCTACGGCTCTGATGCGTTTTTCGACTCCATTGATTGGAATTAATCTTTGAGCAATTAGACTTATCAAATATGATATGAAGTTCAAGAGCGTAGTAGAAGAATCCTTAACTTATACGTCCCAGCCACAGAAAAAAGAGATCTTTCAATCTCCCATCATACAAAAAGAACTTTTGAGGTTAAAAACCAACGAAACAAAGCGCATAAAAAATTTAAGGAAACTGGCTCTGCTGACGACGAAACATAATTTGCTGAGTGCAGAAAGAAATTTGAATGCCTATCCAAGTTCCTTCATGATCAAATATATTAATTCGCTTGAGACTAACATAAAGCCAACCCGAAGTCTTTTTGGGTTTTTGTTAACTCAAAACGAAAATATAACGGTATGCGAAATCATGGAGTTTGGAGGCAAAGCTGCTTCCTCAACTCAGGAAGCATGAGAGCTCTTTGCGGACTTCTTCGGGTAGTATTTAAACAAGCTCCGGACAGTTAGTACGTCACGTGATACATCTGCCATAGTGAAGTCTGGTAATATTGGTCAGTTCAGGGTTACAGAGGAAGAAGTCCTGGAGTCCCTTATGAACCTTGATGTATCTAAGGGAGCTGATACGATCTTCTGCCACCCTAGTTCTTAAGATTCTGCGGTTTCACATTATTCGCCTCTTACTAAAATCTTTAACAAGTCCCTTGAATGTGGTAATTTCCTTGGCGAATAGAAAGTGCATTCGTATAGCCAATTTATAAGTTGGCCCTCGAAACAAGGTAAGACAACTATCGACCCATGCTAAGCTATCCATTATCCCAAAGCTACTGGACCAAATTGTAAATGACCAGCTATTTGAAGTTTTTAAAACTATATTATCCCTCAACAGCATGGTTTTATCCAGGGAGATCCATCAGCACAAGTCTCACAATATTTGTTAATTTTGTGGTTAAATGCGATTGAGGACGAGCGAACACGTGGACACTCTGTACACTGATTCGTAAAGCTTCGACAGTCTCAATCAATATTTTACTTAATAAACTCGAGAAACTCGGAATCCACTCCAACGCTCTAAGTTGGCTTGAGTCAGTATCTCCAAACAGAAATTAATAGTAAAGATTAGCAGCATACTCTCCACGCGTATAATCGTCTACATCAGAAGTAGCACAAGGTAGTCATCTGGCGCCCTTACTTTTTCTTTATTATACAATGACATCTGCCGAATGTTTTAAATTTTGTAGTTGCTGATGTAGGGCGCGATGCTCTAAACTTTATTACAGAGTTAACAACATTAGCGACTGCATAGAGACTACAGCAAGACATCTTGGAATTGATAAAATGGTGTAATAGTAACGGTCTTTTCTTGAACTTCTCCAAGTGTAATAATATATAATAAAGTAATATAATCACATTCACTCGGAGAGGAAACGCATGCCTATGAACAGCTATCATGCCGATTTTACTCATGTAAAGACATTTTAAGGTTGATACTATTGATTACTTTCTTTTCAATTATATATTCCAGTATTCCTATAATATATAAATGTTGGTACATGTGTATTTATTGAAGCCGCGAATTTTTACAAAAAATTTGGTTACAATGTCAGTGTAAATATATCATTGTTACCATATATATTGCTATTTCGGTAATTTTATCTAAGTTGTTACATATCGGTGAGACTATGTCCGGTAGATAATAATAATGAATAATTTCGAGAGATTTGAGAAATGTATTTCAGTTCTCAAATGAATATCAACGCCATTTCTCCAGTTGATATCTACATTATATATCGAGTTGAGGTGGAGTGAAGAAGACTCTCCAAGGAGTTACTACCAACATAGCTGTGTCATATAAATATTGCTGTTAGCTGTTTATTGTGAGAAAGAAACACCTGGCTGATCGCAGTAATGAAGCGTACATTAATTACGAATAAATTAGATAGCGGAGCCGTGTGGTGTGATGTGAGTCGTGCTCCGCCCTACTACACCGTGAAGGTCGTACATCAACTATCAAAACAATCTTACATTTGCAGTCCTGTTAGAGAACCACATTGTGTTAATTACATTGTTTTCAACTTAAGTAATAGCGTGTTAGTAGTTATCAACATGAGCTCTAATGTACTCAAGCCCAAATGTTTGTGGGTATATTCGACGCCATTTCGGACGAACGCAAATAACTGATAGGTTTTCTAGCGTTGAAACTGGCAGATCGGCCGCTTAAGCTTAGCTTAAAGTTCAGTTAAGTAGACAGGAAATTGCAGAAGAAGTTTAAGCGTAGTTAACTGACAAACTGAGTTTGAACTTGTACTGAAAACCGGGCCGAAGATGACATTAGCCGTGTATATTTTACATGTATGTCCAGCTACATTGCGGGCAAAAAAACCGCTTATTGGATAATGTTTAGGGGACGCATCTATTGACAATTTTTGAAGACTCGCTGCAGTGGTTAAATAACTGCACAAACAAAAAACGGTTGCGCTTAATAGCGAGACACGAACCTTGTTGATCATTGGCATAAAGCACTATAGCTGAATCGGTTGCGATGAATCGTGACACACTAACTTTTCGGTCATCAGAAGTGGAAAATAGCACTGAGAGATTAATGGAATACACGAGTTCAGTGTGCAACCTGCAGTATAATGCATGCTGAAAGTTAGCAGTATTAATTTCCTGCGCAACAATTTCATGAGTGTAGATCAGAGATATGCACTTGAGTATTTTTGACCCACTCAACGGTTGGAAACAGTATGTCAAATTTCGAGTAGTATTTTGTTCGCTAAAATCGCTATAGCGTTCTTTAAAAACTGTTTAATTAGTTTTAAACACAATCTTACTATTATAGTGAACGTGGTGAGATAATTTATGCAAGTACTGTTCAAAAATTAGGAAAATTATTTCTTTTGGTGAAAAACCGAGTACTTTCGGACACAGCATTAAATAAATAAATAAATGTAAGGCGCGATAACCTCCGAAGAGATTTTAGTCCGAGCTTCTCTGTCCAATTGTGCGTCGTGCTCCTTTTTAATTTTTCCTAAAAATTGGCGGACGGGCCTACTTGTTGTATGCCGCCTCCGAACGGGCAGCTGACGAGGCAGATGAGGTTCACTGAGAGCATTTCATGGCGAGATACACTCGGCGTGCTTGCCAAACCCCGCTTAGACCAATTTTCTTCTAATTGAAAAACTTGTCTTCTAAAATTTTGATGTTGCTTTGCGGATGTGAACCCGGCATTTGGTGTGTAGGCGGAGCACGCCACTCCTCACACCACGATAGGCCGCAACACAGAGCATTAAGTACTGTTAATCTGAACGTTTGAAAATTTATGTCAAATACTGAGCAGAAAGTCCTATTTTGACTGGAATGGGAAGCATTTCATAGCCACTACTAGTACAGCTGCATCCTTCGAGGAAAATCGCCACTTGTGTTCACTGAGTTTTCTTGTTTTTGTGGTTACATCCAACACAGTATTAATAACTGTTATTTAATTAAAACAAAAACACCAAATATATGTATATTAACGCGCGATAAATAAAAATTGTCAACGCCTACGTCATCAAACACGCTGACCTAATGTTACATGAATTTGTTTTGTGATTGGTGGGATTATTAAAGGCTGCTAAGGTAAACAAGTTTAATTGTCCTTATTTTTAATTTTTCATGTACGTACACATGAGGGGGAATGAAAAACCAGCTAGCCTTAGGCCCATTACTGATACTTAGCATAGACTTGACTTGACTTGGCTTAAACTTGGCAACTTAGCCACGATTATACTCCACTTAGCGCATCAATCTGGCATCATAATCATAAATGTCATTTGTATGACAAAATGTCAAAATGAAATGGAAACAAACAAATGGCATCTCAAAATGTAAACGTCACTTAGAACTTACATAGAAAATCAAAATTCAACAGACTTCTAAGTCAAGTTAAGTGTTGCTAAGTTTGAGTAATCAGTAACATCTGTTCATTAACAGACTGTAATTGACAGCTCCAATCAGTCAGGTCTATGCTAAGTTCAGTTATGGGCCCTTTTAAGCTGCAATGATTAACAAAAATGGATCGCACGAAACCTCGAAATCGCAGTTCCTCAGCCGACAGTTGCACTGCGTTGATGGTAACCACGTCCTTTCAGCGTGATTCGACGAGGATTGGAAACACGTTTTCTTTCCAACCGTCTAGATAAACATTGTCATCACTTTGAATACACTCTAATAAAAATAAAATAAGCAACAAAGCTAGAACAGGTGGATTGGAACCGCGTCCTTATCAACTCCCTTAAATGAGTGACTCTAGACTCGTCCCCTTATAATGTCTAGTAAATATGCTGATCAGGGTATCACATGGCATTCCGACAGCATATTCCATAGAAACCAAGTGTTTTAATATGAATTTTAATTTTGGGTATTTTAAGTTTGCAGGCCTAACCGCCGTATAATAAATACATAAGAATAACCTATTTGACGATCCGCATACCACCACAGCAGTCAAAACTGCAGCATTAAAGCCTTCCTCGATTACAACCAGATTTGCTTGAATTTTTTGTATGTGTGCGTGTCGGGTATTTGACGCTTGCCCCGCGACTATCAATAAAAAGCCCATCAATCAACATTTTGCCATTGAGAAAACCGTAGCTTCGGACGTGAAATATGTCGTCACCGGGATGAATGACTTTTTTTTAGCTTGCAACTACAGCAGTTTTATTAAATTAATAAAAAAATTAATAAGAAATTTTATTAAATAATAATAAAAGCTTTACATTCCATAAAGTCTGGTAAACTTGATAATTTTCAATAAATTTTTATAGAAATTGCTGTTCTTGTGCCGCTGCACTTTTTTCTTTTTGAATGTCGAGACAAACTAAATCAACACTGCGTTTTGTCAATCCAACCCCGCGACTATCAAATAAGCAGCGTCAATGAAAAAAATCAAAATTTTTTTTGATTTGCATCAACGTGTATCCGACAACAAATATGTGTGTCACGAAGCCACCGACTGCATGCACTAACACACACAAATTCGTCATCTGGTTGTAATCGAGGAAGGCTTTTATGCGCTAACAGATAAGTTGACTGCATTTGTTTGTATATGATCGTCAATAGGTTATTTTTATGTGTTCGGGCCTTAATAGCTATGTTTCAGGACAGAAAAATAATTGAGGCAATTTCGATTAAATTGAGTGTTGTTCAGACAACTTTTATTTAGCTTATACAATAGTAAGGTTGATAGCGGTTGTCTCTCTCTACAGTAACAACATATCTTTATTAGACTGTCAAAATGTGCGTGATGATATTAGGTGAATGGAATGGACTGAAAACACAACACTTTGAAATTTTGTGCCTTGTAGAAAATTGTGTTCAATGTTTTGGTTTCATTTTGAGTTTGCCATCTTCTTTTTGACATCCCCTACTCCCAGTGAATGAAAGACAGAACATCAGCTGATGAGATGGCGCCAACAATATGTTCAGCCTGCGTAAGTGCGTTTGAATATACTCAATAAACGACTTGCAATTTTGCATTTGCGTTTGAAACAATATTACCAATTTTTGTTTAAATTGGCAATTTATTATTACAATTTATTTTATAACAATTGCGTACATAATTGCCCAAATTGTATAAATTGCCATTTGGTGTGTGTGTGAACCTCTATCACTGAACCGCTATTTGCTTTTGCAGCTTGGGCATCACCTTTCTGACACAAATTCCGGTGATACACTATTTGTATAATGTTTTAAAAACTTTCATGACGAATTAAAATATCAGAACTAAAAAAAAAACTTTCTTTTTTACGTTTTAAATATTTTCAACGCTTTATCACAGAAATACGTGCGAAATTGACGCTTTTCATGTGAGGCCCTTCCATGAAATGAGGTTGCCCCAGCTGTTAGTGATCACTTACATCGCGTTGCCAACTAAAAATAATTACTATCCCAATGGCAGAACATTCCGCTTCCGTCTGCTGGAATTTATGATTTTCTGCTTTCAGTCCGTTTTTTTCGCTCGTTCGTCAAGTTGCTTAAGAATTTCGCAGCCGTAATTGGCTATCATCGTGCACTAGAAATATAATTTGCCTGATTTTATTTCACAAAGCTATTAAACAAGAACATGCTAAAAACAGTGAACCTAAGAAAACACATTTGCAGTGAAATGCCTGTAATTCCAAATGTATTTAGAGAATCATAGTGCAAAGGTATACAGAAATAAGCTAGTGCGAAGAGCGAAATAGATGCATCACAAAACGATGCAAACCCCACGCAAGACAATATCAAAGTGCTGTGTGAATAAAAATCATATACGAAATAACAATACAAACTTGTGGAATCTACAATTTAATATAAAGGCAGCAGAAATTGGAGCATTTGGATACAGACACACACGTAATTATTTATTGTTTTAAGAATTGACACGGTGATATGGAATAATATGCACGAAAATATGGGTGCTTCTCTCACTTCCTTGTTTCACAATTCCCGTTCCGTTTTTTGTTGCTAGAACATTTCGACGACGCGGTTGTAATTATCGTCGCAGCCAGCGGTGGGGCACAATCAGCTCCCGCTTCTTTGTTTCTATCAGTAGCTTCTTTTTCCTAGGTGTTTTCTTTTCGCATTTGCTTATCGATATGTGTGTCTTCGATTACCTTGGATGGTACAGAGAATTTCTCATAGACATGGTAAAGTTGTCTGCGACTATTCTTAGTTTCTTTTCCGTTGTGGCTGATATTTGTGTGTACTTTGCGAATATGTTGGCTGGTTGATTGTCGTTCCTGTGATCTATCTTACTTGACAAGTAGGTACTCATCTCTATTATATGAAATTTTCAGTTTCAAAAAATTTTCGGCCTAACTGCACAATAACATTTCGCAATATATTATACTTTTGGCCGAGCACAAACTGGCCGGCCACCAGCTGCTGCGTTTTTTATACTCACTTTGGTGCATAATCTGTCGTTTCCACATATTTTTATCTTCTACCTTTTTACTACTTTGTGTATTTGTTTTACTCAATGAAGATGGGGCATGGATGTGAGTGGGCCAATGCTTTGACTTGTATTGGTCACCGCCGGTGCATCTGTCTGTTGTAATTTAATTGCTCTGTTCTTGGTACCGTTGTTAACTTATGTTAACAACATAAATAAATAGAATGAATGTTGGTAGAACTACCTTAATGTATATGCCTGAATGATAGCGATAAAAGCACTCCTGAAGGTTTTGGGTAGTGTTATCCATGTTGATGGTCCTTTGTCGGATATGATCGAGTACGTTCTGGTAACAAGCACCATTAAGGTACAGCCGACCATCTCCATAATGATTTAATATGACCACATTCAACCTACTATGCCATTCCTTCCCCACCCAATACTTCATGAGGAGCTTGTGGCCGACAGAGCCTCATAACACCGGCAACCCTTTGAAAGGGTAGCGCTTTTCACCACCTGGAATCATTTGGTTATTTTAGTTGCCTCTTTCGACAGGCATACATGCCGCTAGTATATTCTAAAACCCCTGGGTCTGTTTGCTTTTATAAATTTATACTCGATAAAAAAAAACTACCAACTACGTCTAAGGAATTAAGAAACCAGTTGTCTTTTATGTTTATTTGAAACAGGAGGGTAGTACTATATTCAGCACTAACTTCGAAAGACATTCTTGAGCGCATGATCAGTTTATCGCAAGCGCAACCTCTGGAAGTTTGGGTAGGAACGTTCAGAATCCAGTCAAAATATATGTGAAAATCATGAAAGTTTGTATCGTTAAGACATAGAACAGAAGAAGGAGTGCACCTTTCCCACCATAGGATTTGAAAAGCTTATAACCTTGAAAAGAACGTAAAGACCCGGTTTTTTTCAAACCGAGCTTAAACTGCAGTAAGCAACTAGAATTTAGCGCACCAATTTTGATGCTTGGGTAAATTTTTCGTGCGGCTTGAAGCTATTGTTAAAGCTAATTTCATTCTAATCCCAAAACGCGTCGTTTCCAACCTTCTTAAGAAGAGCGGCATACATTTTGTTATTGAAAAAGTTCCTTGATCTCAATTTCATAATATCATCATCTTATAGCTTCAATGATTAAGTTCTGCGCACATGTAAATATTTTTGTGCTCATTTAGTTGCCCTTGCTCTATTCTAGCTTTCAACAATTTTTATATGTACATTGTTTTTTAAATACATATGTATGCATCCTAGTATCGTCTATGCATTCTGTTGCGTATCAGTAATCTTATTCTGAAATTTTTAATTCGGGTTTTCTACTCATGTTCATTCACTTGAAGTGCAAGCTACTTAATTTAGCTCCAACACAAAACTCCATGTACTAGTGATAATAAAAGGCACAAATTTAAATAAGTTTATATGTATATACATTTATAGGCAGATTTACTTCTGGCAGTATCAATCGGCTTCTTCGTTTATCACTGTTTGTCTCTACACAAGTCCGTAGACATTTGCATATGCTGACAGTGAAATATACCTACTGACGAACATATGGATGTGTCCACAATATTCGTGTTCAGCTGCGTTTACAACTGCCCAGTGATGCGGAGAGTCTCTCATTATATATAACCCCCACATCAATTTTGACCACTCTTGGCACATTATAAATAATGCATTAATTTCTCACAGGGCTATATTTAAGCCTAACCTACCTGGACTATCAGCATATATACGATTGCCTTCTAGAGTGTTTCAAAGAATCATTACCGAAACCTGTATTTGACATAGTCCATATTGTGTCTTTTGTTGGACACACCTACAAGAAACGTGTGATTAATTTCATCACATTTCTCATAATACCCTTAACATTGTTATAGATGCTCTCTAGTTAACTAGATGTTTCCCTCGATTTATAAATTATGAAGGTTTAATGTGGCCATATAAATCGTTCCCGAGATGGTCAGGCCAGCACTTTAACGGTGCTGTCTTACCGGAGTGTACCGAATCTGTATCCGGGAAAGGACCATCACATCGATAACACTCCCCAAAGGTTTCGGGGAGTAACCTTATCGCTACAACAACACAACAACATTTATAAATCAATTGATAATCCCGGTCATTGTAAGGATACAACTGCATCCCATACAAACTTAAGGTCCCGATGTAATAAGCGATTGAATGAAATGAAATATAATGCAAACTTATGCTGGGAAAAGGAAAAACAAATGCGGCGCCACGTTGCTTTATACGTAAATGTATTGAACGATGAATTGGCGCGCGGGCAATTGCTTATATTTAGTCGCGTAAAAATACTTATTCTATTTTAAACAGTCGGCAACTTTTCTCTTTCCTTGCATTATGTCTTATCTACTATTTTAATTATACCCGGTAGCGATCGCCATATGATTATGGACTAAGCGGCAGTTTGATAAAAACATAATTAATATCGAAATACACAAAATTATAAATAAAAGCATTTATCACTGTTTTTTATGTAAAAAACCATACGAAACCGGGATCTAAAGTTGCGGTCCACCCACAGCAGGAACTTTGAAAACCTTTTCGCCGCTATCAGATTGAGTAGTTCTTAGATCGGTATCATTGATAGGATCACTTTTACTCACTTATTGATCATAAAATTTGGCTGTTGTAATTACGCTTTGCTTTAACTCGCTGCGCTAGCTTTACTGTTACTGTAATAGAACTTTAACAGGATTAGTGCACGTCCGCACATTGACTTGCTCTCAATATCTTCCAATGAAAGGCTTACGAAACACTGAATGTTAGGTGAGTTTCTGTTGAAGGTAAAATCATTAACAGTGTTGCCGATAATCTCTTGCCTTCCCAATTTCGTAATAGAGTAAATCCATCCAAACTATAATGAGTCTTCTGCTTCTCTGTTTTCGTAAACCAAATATCGGCATATAGTTTACCACTTCGGCGTTTAACTATTTTTTGGCAGTTGAAAGGCATTATTTTACCCTCATAGGAATATATGGCCTTGCAGTTGAAAGGCATTATTTTAGCCTCATAGGAATATGTGTGCCGGCAGGGTCCAGTTTTGCTTGAAGTTGTGCAAATCGTTTTTGTTTATTGCAGGCGTATAGGATACTATGTGCCGTCTTACTGTTGGATCACATATTTCGTGCAGCCTCGTTTGTCCTAACTCCACGCTCATTTCCCTGCAATTTAAGACCTGCAGAGCAATTATATACATTCATCTATTTCTTTCCGGCGTTTTGCTTTGAAAGGCCAGTACCTTTTTTCCAGCCCAGGGTGCCAAAAACACTAAATTTTTTAAGTATTATTGAAGCTTTTGTTGGGTTATGGTTTATTTTGTGTGTTATGGTAAGGTAAAGACATTTAAACTCGCATTCTTCTCAATCTTTTCTGCCTTTCTTATTTCGTCTGCTTACAAATGCCGCCAATTCCTAATAGCAAATCGCTTTTGTGGTGCCGGCTGAATTTACTGTAACATGTTTTCATCCATCTCGTACCTCTTTCTTTTCAAATAGAGCTCCAATCGAACATATTTGTAAATGTTCTGCAAATGTAAATTTTATTAACTAACTTTCTTGGTACCGAAAATAAACAAAAAACGAATAAAAAATTTTCGTTTTACATACAGGATTCCTTTAGTTCATATTTAAATTCGACTCACTTCGAGTCATTATTATTGTTATTTCCTTTCTGTTTGTTTTAGGGGCGAAAATTTCGTAATGCGGATTTATGATCTTTAAATGATTGGTGCATTTGCAAGTCACATTCACTTTCGTTGGCAGCAGGCGTAGGTACCAATGCATAATTTTATTATGCGGGCGCATATTTTCTTTCACTTTATTTAATTCTTGGGCTACGTACGGAATGCTGAAAAGATAATCAAAATAATAAACTTTTTGTTTTTGTTCTCATGTTGTAATTTCGCGGCTTAACAACGCCAACTCGTTTTCTTCAAATTTGCAAGCATTTGAATACTTGAACATAAGTAAATAAATTTATGAATATGTGAGATTACTTACACGAAAAGCAAAGCAGCAAGAGCATTAACTGCAATCAGATATCAACAATCAACAGTGGCAATCTGCGGTTTCTGTGCCACCACCAACGGTGTTGCTGCCGCTCTGCTTTGACTGCTTCCGTATTGCTAACCTAGCTTTCCTATATTTACTTATTTTTCTTTTCACATGTTTTCAATTTACAAATTGGCCAGCTACATGTGGGTGCTGGTAGCCAGGTAAACTCTACGGTAAAGATTGTTGGCCTCTTTGCGTAGTCATTTATAATTTGCTGTGGTTGTTTGTCCCACCAGAGAGAGCTAAGAACGTACTGGGACCCACGCTCCTCTCAGCTGTCAATTTTTGTTTAAAATGATGCCCTATGCTCTCCGGTTTTTTTCCAACATGCAGTCGAGATATTGCGATCAATCGTCGATAACATCGAACCCGAAAAAAAGAATAATGATTTACTTATTTTTCTTTTCACATGTTTTCATTTACAATTGGCCACTACATGTGGGTGCTGGTAGCCAGTAAACTCACGGTAAAGATTGTTGGCCTCTTTGGCGTAGTCATTTAATAATTTGCTGTGGTGTGGTTGTCCCACCAGAGAGAGCTAGGGAACGTACCTGGGACCCACGCTCCATCTCAGCTGTCATTTTTGTTTAAAATGATGCCCTATCTCCGGTTTTTTTCCAACATGCAGTCGAGATATTGTGATCAATCGTCGATAACATCGGAACCCGAAAAAAGAATAGCATTCAACTTGAACCATGTACCTACATATATGTTCTTTTCCGAAAGTCACAAATATTGGTTCGGCGGTGGCGTTCGGCGCGTTTCTACATCTTGTAGTTACTTATTTACTGAAGATGGCACATCGCCGAACCGGTTTGTCTACAACCCAAATTTGACAGGGATGACGGAAAAACGTTACAACATAGCCTGTTGGAATATCAACAAAACACAACAAGTAAGGAAGGCTGAGTTCGGGTGTAACCGAACATTACATACTCAGCCGAGAGCTTTGGAGACAAAATAAGGAAAATCGTCATGTAGGAAAATGAATCTAGAGTTGTTGTTGTTGTTGTAGCGATTAGGTTACTCCCCGAAGGCTTTGGGGAGTGTTATCGATGTGATGGTCCTTTGTCGGATACAGATCCGATACGCTCCGGTAACACAGCACCATTAAGGTGCTGGCCCGAGCCATCTCGGAACGATTTATATGGCCTCATTGAACCTTCAGGCCATCCCTCCCTCCCCACCCCCAAGTTCCATGAGGAGCTTGGGGTCGCCAGAGCCTCGTCTGTTAGTGAAACGGCATTCGCCGCTCGAAGGTGAGGTTGAAATTGGGTTGGAGAAGCTATATATTGCGCTACACAACCCCTTGAATCTAGAGTGACTCTAGAATGTGTTTGTACCATATGGGTATCAACTGAAATAGTTTTTATTTATATTAAAAGCTTTTATTAACTTGAAAAATCTCCGAACACCATTCCCTTCATTATATGACATTCGACTGCCTAGTCCACTGCCTTCACTCTATTCGCACATAACCTCTACTTAAGCTGCCAAACTATATAGTAAACAATGTTTTACAGTGTTTATTAAAATCACGACATAAACAGCGAAGTGGTTCGTGCATTTCATAATTCGACCTGCATGTAGCTACAAAATTGATTGAAAATGTCTAGATGGCCTAATAGGAACGTTAAACTTAATTTCACCAAGCAAAAATGGACTATTTATTGACCCTCTTATTAATTACAATAAATAAGACACCAAGCATCTCCCGCGGCTCTGCATTGTGGGCAGCTGTATTAGTTTTTACCGGCTGCAATAGTGGGACGATTTTTAAAAGGATCCCCATGGTAAATGTTTTAAGCGAAAAGCAAAAATTGTTTCTGGACCGATTCCAGCTTGTCAGAATGACCTGATAACGCGGATTCCAAATTATTGAAGCATATTCCAAAGTAGGTCTGACCAATGATATAAAAGAGTTTGTGTAACGTATGGGTCATTAAATTCATTTATAGACCAACTTGAACGAAAGCCAAAGTACCTTTAGTGCTATTCACGCAAGATTCAGTATGAAGTTTAAAATACGAGTTTTGGGTCCATTGTAACGCCTAATAATAAAAGTTAGTGACTTGCTTGATTACATAGTCGCCAATAAGTTACTGGAAATAAATAAATACTAATTAAGAACAATCCGGTTTCAGAGAAGGCCCCTCTTGTGAACGGCTTTAAATTATGTAATATCGAGTTGGAAGAAGAACTAAATCAAAAGAAAAGTATACTTGCGGTTTTTATCGACTTAAAGAGAGCATTTGAAACTATAGACAGAATATAATGATTAAAAAATTAGAAAAAATTGGAATTAGGGCAACGAGCTGCAGTGGTTTCAGAGCTTTTTAGGTAACCGAAGACAAAAAACAGCCATTGAGTCGGTTGTCTCGGAGAGGTATGACAAGGATTGATTATCCACAAGGATCGGTTTTTGGCACCGGTCCTATTTAACATATATATACATGATATATCTTCGGCGCTAAAACATAGTAAAATAAGGCTGTTTGCGGATGACGCACTGCTCGAAGTAAGTGATCTTGATATCATGTTAGCTAGGAGCAAAATGCAGGAGACTTGAACCCCTATCAGGTGGCTTTGTAGGCAATAAGCTTAAACTTATGTTAATAAAACCCATTTTATGGTCATATCTAGAGCGATGAATAGGAATCTTGTATATCGAGCTAAAAATAATGACTCAAACATACCGAATTAAAACTTCAGTACTTAGGGTTCAGATTGATAATAAATTAAATTTAATGATGCATATGATTATATATTTGCCAAAATAGGCAAGAAATTGGTTTTTTGAAAGGTCATCAAATTTATCAGTAGAAAATACAAACTGAAGTGTATAACTCCACATAGAGCCGCATCCATCATGGTCCACAATATCTTTATGGCCATGATAACTCATGTAGATACGCTACAAGGTATGTCGCACATAAAGCTATGAGATTTATATTAAACATGAGGTATATACTCCCATTAATAACATGATAGAAGCACTAAACTGGTTGATATAAAACAGCTCATATTCTAGACCACAGTATAAATTTGTATTTAATATTAAGCACGGTAATTACCAACATACCTCAGCGAAAGCTTAGATATGTAATGATGCACATTCATACGTAATCAGAGAAAACAATAATTTTAGATTACCTCTTCTCAAAACAGAAGTGGACAAGCAAAATATATTTTATAAGGGCCTGAAATATTTCAATGAATTCCTAATCACATAAAAAGTAGTAATAACTTCAATACTTTTAAAAAAAGTTTATTGGAGCATTGTAAAACCCTTCCATAGGATAAAGTTTTATTTTTTACATGACATACCGATACTGGGCGCAAAAAGGGAATGGTAATACTGGTAGCAGCAAATACAATGCACCCGGCCCTAAGGAAAGAAAATCAGTCGCCACCTGTAACTCCAGACAGTTCCAACAACAATTTCGCTGGAATTCGTATTTTCAGCCTATATTTACTGTTGCTGATCGGGATCACTCGCGTTCCGACAGACATTAAACATAACAATAAAATTATATGATGTGTAACCAAAGGTCATCAAAAGTTGGAGCAGGGGGGATTGGAAACACGTCCTTTTCAACTCCCAACTATTTTGAACTGTCTGATCGGAATCTTCATGCGTTCCGACAGCGTCTTTACTAACAAAATTGAGGGTTAGTTGGTAGCACTTCAATTTCCAATGATCCAAGACTTTAACTGTGTTGATCGGAGACCAATACATTCCGACAGCTTAAAATACAAATATAATTGAAAAATATAAGTTCAAAATTTTGTTGCCTTAGCTGGGAGCCCTGGAGGATTGGAACGCGTCCTTTCCAACCTTCCTTAAATGACTGGCTCCCAGACTTGTCCCGTTTGTTACGCAGTAAATATGCTGATCGGAATCACATGGCATTCCAACAGCATATTCAATAGAAATAAATGATATAATAATATGTACTTAGTAGTTTAAGTTTTAGGCCTAAACAGCCTATAATAAATAAATTAAATTAAATTAAAAATAACATAATCATGGATTGGAAGGACTTCCTTGTAAAACACATGAACTTACATTTAGGTAGGTTTAGTGACATGGCGTTTACATTACACCAGTCACCTGGACTATTCAGATCAGCCTGAAGACATGCCCTATCCACGGGTGAGCGGATAGGCATTACAAGTTTGACATCATCAGCGTACATCAACGGCTTGCAGCTCTTCAAACACTAGGAAGGTCATTATGAACAACAGGAACAAACCCGACCAAGATGGCTGCCTTGAGGAACACCAGAAGTTACGTTTATGAACCGAGACCACAATTATTAAATATAACTGTTTGTTTTTCTTTCCTTCACATAAGAAGAAACCCAAGATAGAAGCAAAAGAGGAAATCCTAACCGATCAGGTTTTGAATAAAAGTATAGAATGAGAAACTTATCAAATGCCTTACTAAAATCAGTATAAATAACATCAACTTCACAATCAGTCTTAAAACTGTTGGATACAAAGGTTGTAAACTCGAGCAAGTTGGACACCGTTGATTTACCCTTGCAAAAGCATGTTGTGAAAAGTCAATTAATGAAGATACTCTAAAAGCAATCTGTTTTGTGATAATCAATTCAAATAGCTTAGGAATAGTGTTGAGTTTGGCTATTCCTTTATAATTTATAACACACGTTCTGCTTCCATTTTTATGCAGTGGTATAATGAATGATTCTTTACACTTCTTGAGGAATACCCCTTGCTTCAGGACGCATTAAACAAACAGCTAGAGGTCGACAAGGTTTCAGCACTATCGACGGAATTTGATCCGGACCACTAGAGTAAGAAATTTTTAGATTTTCCAGATGAGTTAAAACATCATCAGTACATATATATGGGACTGCCTGGGAATCCAGAGGAGACAATCTGAAATGATAATTCGATGGCGGGTAATCATAGTGTTTGAATAATCAGATTCGAAGAATTCCGCAACATGTTATCAATTTCGAAGCTATCGTTGGAAATCTGATCATTTAGCTTCATTGTAGAAGGAAACTCTTTTATCTTCCTTTTTGAATTACGAAGCTGTAAAACGACTTAGGATTGACAAAATTTGGCTTTTAATCCTACTGATATAGTTCTTGTAATAAATTCTGTTCAATGTGTTATATTTGTGACGTAAAATTGAGTAGGCGGCATAGTCAGTCATTGATCCAGAAAGTTTGTAACGTTGAATGAACGCGTCTTCTGATTTTTCAGGCGTTTCAATTCTTTAGTCCTCCAAGCCGATGATGATATAGCAGTGGTTTCGGACGTAGGTATGCATTTCTAAATATTCCGTATAATACATTATTAAAGTGGGATATACTCTCATCATATCCCCATCGTACTCAGGCCAATTTATTCTCGATACTTCGAGTAGTACTTTAGACCAATTGGCTTTTGTAAACAGAAATCGTGAGGGGTCTTTCGCACTACGTTGGAGGAACGCTCGGATAAATTATGAGATTCCATAAAACATCGCGAGATCAGGATGATAAACATCTTCAGGCAGGCAAGGGGATCGCATCGATTTACAAAACATTTGAATCGTCTGAGAAAATTAAATCCTAGCATTTACCGAATTTAGTCTGAATGTTGTTAACTTGAAAAAGTCCACATCTGCAAACTCGTTTAGGAAATCATAGTGGATAGTGCGAGAAGAAGTAGGGACTAGCTTCCCGTCGATAAGACTCCACGACACACATGGCAGATTAAAATCGCCAAGTACAGTGACAGAATCACAGGCCCTGGCAGTACTGCACACAGATTTCACTATTGAGGAATGATCAAATATAAGGAAATGTCAGATTTTGGGGGAATGGTAGTTGGCTATAAAATATTTGTAGGTTGAGGAAAGTTTTACTCTCACACAAAAAAGCTCAGCATCCTCAAAGTCAGGAAAATGTAGTTCCTCCGCGGAAAACACACCTCCACCAGCCAGTCGGTCTTTTCTAAACATTGAAACGAACTCGATAAAACTTCATTTTCGAGATATCGACCAAAATGTGGACCAGGGTGACCCAGACATCATCTGTAGGGTACCGCTAATTTATTTATATATGCAATACCACGAACAGTATTCCTGCCAAGATTCCAAGGGCTTTATATTTCGCCCTGCAGATTATTTTCATTTCTTCTACTTGATATGGTGAGGTGTCAGCAACCCATTTTACAAAGTTTTTTTCTAAAGTTATGTATACTTTGCGTCAAAAAATCAATCAAGTCACCATGTTTCATCCCTCCTTCGTATTTGGTATAGAATCATGGCATTTTTTTCATTTTCGAAATTTCGATATCGAAAAAGCGGCGTGGTCATAGTCGGATTTTCGCCATTTTTAATACCAAGATAAGTGAGTTCAGATAAGTACGTGAACTAAGTTTAGTAAAGATATATCGATTTTTGTCCCAGTTATCGTGTAACGGCCGAGCGGAAGGACAGACGGTCGACTGTGTATAAACGCCCAGTGGCTTCAACCGATTTCGGCCATTTTCACAGAAA
>JARSSU010015598.1:0-22850 GCA_029619165.1 Eurosta solidaginis | reverse complement strand
GTACATATCAGACGAACAGCCAACGCCAGCCTCTGAAGCAATACATAGCTTGGATTCTAGAGCGTCTTGAGAATACCGGCGAAGAAAGCGCGAGTTCCTTTCGAGTGATGCTGCGCCAACGAATAATGATCAATAATTAATTTCTATGTATGGTATATTACTTAAGTTCTTGAGTCTCTTCGTTTCTGTCTTATATCTCCCTATCATACTTGAAACAGCACTTATGTTGTCTTTATTGTTGCGGCATCGCAGAGCATTCTTTATATCCATAAATAGTGATGTGTCCTAGACCTATAGGTTGTCTAGTTCCAAAGACTGGCTTACATACACTGTTGCGCGTATTCAACAAACGTACTAAAGGCTCAAAGTCATCCATCTTAATGCGCAAAGCACTATATAAAAAAGCTGGATGAATTGAGATTCATATCTGAGGGTTCTGATATAGATGTTATATGTATTTCCGAACCTGGTTTTCTTCATGTCACAAAATGATTTGGTGCAACTAAATGGATATCAACTTTTCAGGGCTGATAGACGTGGTCATGGGTGGTGGTGTGCTATATATGTTAAAAAGTAGTTTATCCTGTAAAACTTTGCTGCAGTGCTAGTCCAAGTGATTTTGTCGAATATGTGTCGTAGACGTGTTCTCTGTAAATACTGAATAGGCTTCTTATCGGCTGTGCATACAGACCTAATCGTGGAGTTGGACTTATTCCCTGGCTTTATTGAATTTCTCGAGCCTCTACTTATAAGCTATGATAATATAATCATCGCTGGGGATTTCAACTCCAACCTTCTCGTCGACTCAACTCTAAAGCTAAGTATGGAGTCTCTTGGACTTTTCCCACCAATTAACTTCACCTACACACTTTACTGACTCAAATTCTTCTTTGCTGGATTTATTTTTTGTGAATGATCCCCTGAAATTGCTCCACTACGATCAATGTCGGCATCTATGCTTTCAAAACACGATCTGATATTTCTTAGTTACAACTTTCAAAACGTCACACATTACAATGTTCCTTTACATATCGTGATTTTAGAAGCATAGATACAGTTCCCCTTAATGCAGCGGTGGAGTCGGTTGAGTGGAGCTTGATTCGTACACTGACATCGGTCGACTGATCAGGCATCATTCCTACAGAACCATATTATTAGGCTTTTCCGACAACTATGTGCCAGTGAAACTCAAAGCTGCTTACACACAATAATACCCTTGGTTTAGTGCCAATCTAAAACACTTAATTCACCAGCGTAACCTTGCTTACTCACGATGGAAAAGATACAAAACCCTGGAGGCTCACAACTGCTTCAAAACGGCTAGGATCGCTGCAAAACAAAGCCATTAGTTTAGTGCTGCTTTGAGTTCGAAGGAAACCTGGAAGTCGATTAAACCTATTGGTATCGGAGAACATCCAAAGTGGATATTTCTGTCCTCCCTGGATGTAGACATTAATGAGATAAATATAAATTTGTAAATCTGCCAAATTCTCAACTGACAATATATGTGCTGATAATTAATTGGTATTCCGCGCTAATGTTGATTTTGGTCCTCTTGAGTTGCTAGTGTCGATGATTGTGATGTCGTTCAAGCCATTCTTTCAGTAAAGTCTAATGCTATGGGGTTCGGTGGTATATGTCCGAAAATTTTTAAATAATCTTCCTAAAATCCTTCCTCACTAACCTACTTGGTTAACTCTGTGCTGACGTCCTGTGTATTTCCCAAATGTTGGAAAGTTGCTAAGGTAATCCATCCCCAAGCAAAACAAGGAGTATAGGCCTATAGCTATTCTGCCTTTCCTTTCCAAGGTCGTCGAACGAATTTGCACTGCCAGATAAATCACTTATGTGCCGAATAATAACCTTCTCACAGATTCCCAGTCTGGATTCAGGTCAAATCGTAGCTGTAAAACGGCGCTCCTATCGGTGATAGAGGATATTCGAGAACAAGTTGACAAAAATTTTACTGCTTTCCTGACTCTTCTCGACCATTCAAAAGCGTTTGACTCGGTCGACCACACCGTTCTCTGCAAGAAGCTGGACAACCTATTTAATTTCTCCAACTGTGCAACAGCCCTAATCAGATCGTATTTTGGCCGACCGAACTCAGGCAGTAAGTGTTGGGTAGCAGAAATCTGACTTCGTCAGTGTTTTAAGAGGAGTCCCACAAGGCTCAATCCTTGAGTCCCCTGTTATTTGTTTGTGTATATAAACGATTTGCCTGGTGTTCTCAAGTATTGTAATATTCACATTATGCTGACGACGTACAATTGTATATGTGCTGTCCTAGTGATCGTACCAGTTCATGTATTAATAACTTAAATACGATTTGTGTCAAATTGGTACGTGGGTTCTATGAACGGCTTATGTCTAACCTAAGAAGTCGAAATGTATAGTCATTCATAGAAGGTCACAGATAAAAGTGGAATGGAAAATTTAATTTAGACAACACTATTATAGAATACGTTGACACGGCAAAAAATCTAGGTATAGTTTTTAACAAAACCCTGACATGGAAAGATCACATCTTCCGCACAGTGGGAAAAGTGTATGGGATGCTTCGTACACTCTGGCTTACACAATATTTTACTCCGTTACATATTCGTCTACTAATAGCAAAAGCGTACTTAATACCTACGCTCCTTTATGGTTGTGAGGTTTACTCCAATTGTGACTATGTATGTAATAGGAAACTTAATGTTGTGTATAACAACATTGCTAGATACGTCTATGGGTTGAAAAGACTTGACCACGTCTCTCAACATGCTTACAGGTTGCTAAACATTTCTTTCGATAACCTTATTAAACTTAAAACGCTCACTACGCTACATAAATTAATATATATAAAGGAACCTGACTATCTGTATCGGAGGCTAAATTTTCTCCAGTCGTCTAGATCTGTTCTCCTTACCCACTTCAGACATCGTATGCTAATATCTGATCGCCAGTTCTTCATTAATTCCATACGTCTTTGGAACTCGCTCCCTTCTAGACTTAGGCTTATAAGCAATGCTCTGCTCTTCAATAAAGAATTAACAAGTTTCTATAATAACCTAGACAATTAAAATACTGATTCCTTCTAAGCAAATGTACTCTATCATTCCTTTATTTATCTATTTACTATTTATTAAATATATTATTTGTTGTAACCTTTTCTTAGCCATAGTCATTAGCTTTAAGTTTCAAGATTAGATTGTTCCTATTTTATGCCTTTTACCGACTAGCACTGTAAAATAATTTTTGTTGAATTGTTGTGCTGGGATGAATTGCCTAATAAATACAAATACAAAATACAAAAGGTCCGACGCCTGTTTATGGAGTTCACCAAGGACCTGCTTGTGTTTTTTCACTTCATACGGCTGGGTTCTCAGGTGCCGTATTTCCTCAAAATGCTTACGGAGATGACTCCTTAAGCCCCTAGGCGGTGCTCGTTCATCAATCAGATGTCTGTTGGGATGCCCAGGTTTCTGGGTATTCAACAGGAACTGTTTGGTCAGCATCTCATTTCTCTCCCTGATGGGGAGTAATCTCGCCTCATTATGCAGATGGTGTTCTGGGGACATAAGAAGAGAGCCCGTGGCGATTCTGAGAGCAGTATTTTGGCAGGCCTGTAGTTTCTTCCAGTGGGTGATTTTTAGGCTTGGCGACCATATGGGTGACGCGTAGCACGTAATCGGCTGGCTAATTGCTTTGTATGTAGTCATGAGCGTTTCTTTATCTTTTCCCCAAGTACTGCCAGCGAGGGATTTGAGGATTTTGTTACGGCTCTGAATTCTCGGAACAATTGCGGCTGCGTGCTCACCAAAATGTAGATCCTGATCAAACGTCACACCCAAGATTTTGGGGTGTAGGGACAGTCGGTAGCGTAGTGCCATCGACGTGGATGTTCAAAATGGTCGACATTTGGGGCGTCCATGTTGTAAATAAGGTCGCGGAAGATTTGGTGATAATGCCAGGTTTCGCGAGGCGAAAAAACTGGAGAGATCAGGGAGGTAGCCGTTTATTTTATTGCATAGCGCATCGATCTTTGGGCCTGGGCCTGTGGCCATTATTGTGCAGTCATCGGCGTAGGAAACGATTGTGACTCCTTCCGGTGGTGAAGGTAGATTAGATATGTAGAAATTAAACAAAAATGGGGATAGGACACCACCCTGTGGCACCCCTTGTTTAATTCTCCTTGGTTTTGATGTTTCGCTTCTACATTGCACCGATGCCTGCCGACCACCCAGATAATTTGCGGTCCACCTTTTAAGACATGGGGGAAGAGTAGACCCTTTCAGGTCCTGCAGTAACGAGCCATGGTTGACCGTATCGAAAGCTTTTGATAGGTCTAGCGCTACGAGTACTGTTCTATGGTGGGGGTATTGATTTAAACCGCAATTTATCTGGGTGCTAATGGCATTTAGCGCGGTTGTAGTGCTATGGAGTTTTCTGAAGCCGTGCTGATGAGGGGCTAGCTGCAAATTTGCTTGGAAATAAGGGAGCAAAATGGCTTCAAGCGTCTTTGCCACTGGCGATAGGAGAGATATCGGACGATACGACTCACCTATGTTAGCTGGTTTCCCAGGCTTTAGTAGCGGGACCACCTTGGCCATTTTCCATTTCTCAGATATGCCAAAGGTGGAAAGAGACAGATTGAAGACATGCGCTAAATATTTGAAACCCTCTTTCCCTAGGCTTTTAAGCATCGGCATGGCTATGCCGTCTGGGCCCACTGCTTTGGATGGTTTAACATGACCGATGTCATGCTCAACCTTTTTGGCGGTGATGGTGAGTTAAAACATCATCAGTACGTATAAATGGGACTACATGGGAATTCAGGGGAGACAATTTGAAAGGATAATTCAGTGGCCGGTAATCAGAGGTATTTGAATAATTGAATTCGAAGAAATCCGCGAATATATTTGCAATTTCGAAGCTATCGTTGGAAATGATATCATTCAGCTTTATTGTAGATGGAAACCCTTTTATCTTCTTTTTCGAATTAACGAAGTTGAAAAACGACTTAGGATTGTCAAAGCTTTGGCTCTTAATCATACTGATATAGTTCTTGTAACAACTTCTATTTAACGTATTATACTTGTGAACGTAAAATTGAGTAGCCGGCATAGGCAGTCATTGAACCAGATTGTTTGTATCCGTTTGAATGCAAACGTCCAAAAATATACACCACGCAAGGGCGCCATTTTTTTGAAAAGAAGTTACCTTTAAAAACATCAAGAAAGCAAACAAAAACGGAAATGCAAATGTAAAAAATTTAAATTTTCTTTTAATAATTTGGGAAAAATTTAAACAACGTGACATCAGGACGGACAAGGCACTCCCGTCATCAAAACTCATTTTATAAATAACAATAGCTCTGAATTAGTGGATCGGATAAATTGAACTGGCGATAATTATTACTAGTTAGATCCAAAATGTATTATCAATTTTTAGAAATAGTTTTGGTTGCATAGTTAAAGCGTTTCGAATGAAAATTGATTTCAGTCACTGATCGTAAAAGGCGCTCGAAAATATATATGATAAATGTCGTTAAACAAAACTATATACAAAGTGGAAGTTTTAGATCAAAATTTACTGTTTTTATTTTTTAATGAGCCATGCATGGTTAAAATTTGCAAACTTAGAATATAAATGGTTTGTCTTCCACTGCATGTATTTATTTCTTTTGTTGTTGTTGTTGTAGCGATAAGGCTGCTCCCCGAAGGCTTTGGGGAGTGTTATCGATGTGATGGTCCTTTGCCGAATACAGATCCGGTACGCTCCAATAACACAGCATTAAGGTGCTAGCCCAACCATATCGGGAACGATTTATATGGTCACATTAAACCTTCAGGCCATCCTCCCCACCCCCAAGTTCCATGAGGAGCTTGGGGTCGCCAGAGCCTCGTCTGTTAGTGAAACAGGATTCGCCGCGGATAGGTGAGGTTGGCAATTGGGTTTGGAGAAGCTATATATTGCGCTGGCAACCTGAAGGGTTGCGCTACACATCCCCTTAAATCTGGTATTTTAGTCGCCTATTACGACAGGCATACCTACCGCGGGTATATCCTGACCCCCTATCCCGCTGGGGTATTTTTTCCTTGTATTTTATAAAATTTTTCCTAGCACAACTAGTCTGAACAGTGACTGAAAACAAAAGCGAAAATTCAAAAATATTTCAATAACGTAAATAAACAATAGATAATTTGTAAACTAAGAAATGATTATTACATTATAAATTTATAGAGCTTAGCCTATGGACGTAGAACAGAAATAAGAATATATGTTAATTTGCATTGGTATTACGGTAATAATTATTAGGTTTTATCTTTAGAGATAATAGGAGATGGCAAGAAAAACGGATAGAAGATCAGTAAAGAGTCAGTTGAAGAAGCAGATGTAAGTTATGTAACATTACGTGAAATCTGCTATTTATATATTTTAGATCTCCACATATGTAGAAAAAATTCTAAAGATTTTTTTACTTCCGCACCATTCATAATATATACAAAATTTCCCGCCCAAAAACTATTTGCAAGGGGGCCTCAAATTTACAAGCTGTGCTTGTTACACGCGAGCTAGGTGTGCTTACCTCTTCTTTCGCACGATTTGCTTCATATGCTTGTATCAAATCTTGACAATCCAAATTTTCAACAGGTTCCCAAGTATTCTCCTCCTCAGGATAACCTTTCCATTTTAGGAAATATTCCACCTATAATAAATGCAGAAAAACGGGAACTTGTAAATACTTGAAAAAATTGAAAGTCAACGGGTGTATTGTATATACATATACATACGTAGACTTTATAGGAATGTACATACGTACGTACATATGTCAGTACTTACCTTTCCCTTACGCACGCGGCGGCCGCAAATTTTTTCCACTGCATACTCCTCCTCTTCTTCCGATGAATCGTTAACATCGTCGGCAGCACCAGAATCGGTCTTCTTTGATTTCATATTGACTGAAGTTTTTTATTTGGTACTTGTTTTAACTTTAAATATAAACAAGAGAGGAAATTAAAGATTTTCTTGTTTTTTTTTGCTTGCATATAACTAAAAAAAGTTGTAAAAAAAGACTAAGTGCATTTTTTAATTACACGAATTGATTTCACAAAAGAAAAATGTATGTACAGCAAGCCGCCATGTTGCGGCGCCGTGCTCCCGACAATGATCCGAAATTTTCAATGCATGAAGAAATATTTTCTAAACTATTCTTTTGACATATTTTTATACTCACAAAAGAATTATTCAATTCTTGCGGCACTGAATTAAGAAAATATTTCTAATTTAAACACTTTTTATTTAACAAATTTATTTAAACCAGCGCACGAATCACTATTTATAAAAAGAACGCAATCTGCAGAGAAAATGAAGCGCTAAAAAATTACAGAAAGCAACGCTACGATTTCAGGGTTGCATGAGAATGATTTTATCAGTGTTGGAAAACAATTTGAGAGTAAAAAGCCGTTTTCACGTCATGCAAAATCTCGTGTGCTTTTTATTTCTTTATTATAGCTCCGACACATAATCAAAGAGGATAGATATATCTATTCCATTGTGCATATATCCAACCTTTCTGCAGCAGGGAGATGAGTTGATCGCACACCTGGCCAGGTCCAAAGCCCTTTAGGCCTATAAGCCTGACATCCTTTGCTCTGAAAGCAATGGAGAAAATTATAGACCACGAGATTAAATCAAAGGCTGTTGTTGTTGTTGTTGTTGTAGCGATAAGGTTGCTCCCCGAAGGCTTCAGGGAGTGTTATCGTGTGATGGTCCTTTGCCGGATACAGATCCGGTACGCTCCGGTAACACAGCACCATTGAGGTGCTAGCCCGACCATCTCGGGAACGATTTGTTCATTTGCTCTCGATAGAATTCCGCTACATCGAGATTAGCATGCATATAGGACAGGCAGGTCGACAGAAACTCCATTGTATCAACTGTCCACAGAAATCCAAAGTGCGTTCGAGTGCAGGGAGGTTACGCTATACGCATTTTTGGACTTTCGACAACACAACACATGAAAGTGTAAATCGGGCACTCGAGAGAAGAGAGATACAACGTATAATCCGTATATGGATAAACGCCTTATTGCGTACGATGATTGCCGAAACCTCAAGTGGGGACGGTACAGTAGAGATCAAAACAACGAAGGGATGTCCACAAGGGGGCGTCCTGTCACCCCTGCTGTGGAGACTGGTAGTAGATGAACTTCTACAGAGGCTCTGAGAAAACTGAATCCGACGTCAGGGGTATGCGGATGATATTGTTATCATTGTTAAAGGCAGATTTGAGAGCACCCTTTGCGGCATAATGCAAAGGACATTGAAGTTAACAAAAGAATGGTGTACTGAGGTAAGAATTAACCCTCACAAGACAGCCATTTTGCCCTTCACCAGGAGAAGAAAACTGGACGGGATAAGGCAAATCACAATGGATGGAGTACAGTTGGAGTACACGACTGAGGTGAAATACTTGGGAGTCACGTTCGACTATAAGCCTTATGGAGGAAGCACGTCGACAAAACCATATCAAAGGCCACAAGAGCAATAATGGTGTGCAGACGTATTGCAGGAAGATGCTGGGGATGCAGCCCAAAGATCCTAAGATGGATGTACACTATGATAGTGAGACCTATCATAGTGTATGGAGCAGTTGCTTGGGCATCAAGGACAACCATGGCGACCGTACAAAAATCACTCACGAAGCTTTAACGCTTGGCATGTGTCTGCATTACGGGAGCCATGCGAACATGCCCGGCGGTGGCAATAGAGGTGCTGCTTGAGTTAACAACTCTACATATAATAATTGAGCAGGCAGCCAGGAGTACTTTAGTCAGCATAACTAAAGAGGGATGTGGAAGAGGCAAAGTAATACAGTCACGAAACATGGAGAAGCTGAAGGAGCAGATTCCACTCATCCAACTTACCACAGATGACACGAGGAACATAATTAAGTTTGAGAAGCGCTTTAAAATAGAGCTGGGGAACAAATGAACGTGGGACACCTCCAGGATTGAAGCGCTTCACCAGGAACACACTATAATATGGTACACCGTGGCACGAAGACACCGGAGGGCATAGGAGTGGGGATATTCGGGCCCCGAACCAAAATATCTCTACCACTCGGAAAATATCCGAGCATCTTCCAAGCCGAAGTTCTCGCCATAAGCCGGTGTGCAGAGATAAAGTTACAGCGTGGATATATCAACGAGAAAATCGCTTTACTCAGCGACAGTCAAGCTGCGCTCAAGGCACTATCTTCAGTTGAGATTAAATCCTCAACAGCCCTTGAGTGCGTAGAGATGTTAAATAGGCTAGCAGTCTATAACACCATCCGTCTAGCATGGGTACCTGGACACAGAGAGTGGATGGTAACGAGAAAGCGGACGAGCTTGCCAGGTTGGCAGCGGCCGAAAAGCCAATAGGACCTGAGCTCATCATGCCAATAGAGTCACATACAATAAGGGAAAAGTTTAGACAAAAAGAGGCGTGCCTCAGAGAACAACATTGGCGCGGAAGTCCAGGATTTTCCATACAACGCCTTGTACAACAATATGCCAGTTAATCGAAATCAATGAAAATTTTCTTTTCACTTGACATTCTTCTGCACGGCAAATTGGTTGAATTCGCTTTGCCACCACCTGGTATAGATTCGCCTTGGTTCATCCACGGGCCACATAAAAATCAAGGCGAATCCATACCAGGTGGTGGCAAAGCGAATTCAACCAATTCGCCGTGCAGAAGAATGTCCAGTCAAAATAAAATTTAATTGATTTCGATTAACTGACATATTGTTGTACAAGGCTTTGTATGGAGAATTATCAAGAAGAAGCAATCAGCTGTTGGAATACAAGGCGAATTCATTATAGGTGGTGTTATCACATCAGCTGATTGCTTCTTCTTGATAATTTTCCATACAAAGCCTCGTACAACAAAATGTCAGTTAATCAAAATCTATGAAAATTTTCTTTTGCGCCGGAAGTTGAAGTGTCAAATTATATTAAAAAAGTACAAATCAGCTGTCTCCGTGCTGCCAGCTTGTATAGTTCCGCCGTGCGATTTTCGAACACTAATGGGTTTGTGGCATAGTACAGGTCTACAAGTAGGATATGTAGCAGCGCGCACATACACAGCCACGCTCACCTGATAAAATGCTTGTTCTTGTTCGTTTTTTGTGTAGATGCTATTTGGCACTGTTGTACTTCTTAGGTCCAAGAAAAGTGTAGTAGCTGCTAACGAAAGCTGTGTAAAATTTTTATTGCAAAATTACAAAGAAATATCCTTATTTACTTTCAAATGACCACTTAATTACATCTCTGTTTAAAATCCATATGTTTTGGATAATTTTAATTAACAAACTGTGATACTTTTTAACGGCGACGATTCCTAAAACACGACCAAAACCGTCGAAGGAGGTATTAATAGACGCGTTTTAGCCTCGCTTCCAATAATTCGAATACTTTTTCGCCTTTGAACTATAGATAACGGGACAAAACGCGTCTTTTTATTTCTCCATCCACATTTTTGGACGGATAATTGCAGTCGACCTCGGTTTCAAACTGTTTTTCGCGGAGAACTTTTGAACGTGTAGAAAAACTTAGCACTCGTGTTTCTATTCTTAATGCTGCAATAACTACGCGTCCTCAGATACCCCAATTCAAGACTTTTGTATAATTTTCTGTAGGACGCATATAGGTGCAATACATTTTCATACTAAATTCGTAAAAAAAAATTTACCATCACGGCAACCCATATCTGATATTCCGCTCCTTTTTTTTGTTTCCCTGCGTCTATTCCACGACAGCAACCCCGGTAATTTTGACACTCGTTCAGTGTCAAAACGCATGTTCCACGCAGGTTCCACTGAGTTCCACACTAGTTTGGCACTGAACGAAGTGTCAAACGGCAGTATGTTAGAAAGAGAAAGGAATTGTTTCCTTCTCATACATACCATACTTGTAAACCTGTACTATGGTTTGTGGTGTGCATTGTTCACTATATAGTTTGGCAGCTTAAGTAGAGGTTATGCGCTTTGATGCTGTCGCACATACAGCTAAAATGGTGAGAGTTATATCTGTTCCTCTATACACCAGGTTGATAATGTAATGGTTTTTATTTATGTGACTTTCTTTGACAATTTTTGGCGATGTGGAAATGTGAACCTCAGATGACAGCTGTGCGTTCTGTCATTTGCTCCCATGTTCACAGAGTTGTACTAATTATCTCAATTTTATATTGTTTTTACTTTTTACTTCAGAAAAAAAAATGGTGGTAGGCTTACAAATTTATTACATTTTGATAAGTTGTGTACATATTAGCATATAATAAGTATCTCATCCCTTTATCCTACTTATTATAATTTTAATAACAAGTTAAGTATACATTTTTGCAAGTTATTTTGATTGATATATATATTTTTTTAAAAGTTCATTACTACTGTTTAACATTTCTTACTTAAACATTAAGATTTGTACATATCTATATGTATATATACATATATCTTTACTCCTTTTGTCTTTTTAATACAAAAGTTTTTATTTATATTAGGGCAAATATTCTACTACCTAGGAATCTTACATCTAATGTTTATTATTATTGTAAGCTTTAAAGTGAATTAGCAAGACCAGCATTATGCAGAAAATTAATTAATTCTTCATAATACGAAAAATTTTTTGTCATAAAGAGATCTTTTAAATTATTGAATTTTTTAAAAATGGTACTGGTTCTGAAGGCACTGTATTTGTTGCATTCAAATATCATGTGCTGCGTCGTTTCTGCCACATAGCATACTTGGCAGTGGTCAGAGATGTTTGCTTTAAATTTTTTTAAGTATATCTTTCCATACGTATATCCTAAAATCAGTCTATTCAATAACTTCGTGTCATATGCATTTAATGTGTTTTTTTTGTTTTTAAACCAAGGTTTCTTTTCCTTTAATGCTATTAGTTCTATAATATCTGCATCCAGTTTTGGACACTTGTCTTTTATTTCTCCTAACGTTCTGTCCCATAGTTCCCTGCCAATTCTCAGAAGGGCTTCTCTGGGTGTTAAATCTGGATTTAGATGTTGTCCTACTTCAGTTGCTTTTTTTGCCGCTTCATCAGCTTTTTCATTGAATGTTATACCCATATGACTGGGTACCCAAATTATTTGGATTGTCTCAATTTTTGATGCCTGCAATTGATTATGAATTTCCGCTACTAAAAAATTTGTTGTGCTATCACAATCAAGATTACTTATTGCTCCTAGGCTGTCCGTAAAAATAGCTAATTTGTTTCGTTTAAACCTTATTGCTAGCTTCACCGCTTCATATATTGCCACCAATTCTCCAAAAGTTGAAGTAAAAACCTGGTCTATTTTGAAAAGATAGGATACCTTACTTTCAATGTCATATACAGCACATCCCGTACTATCACCTTCAACTGAGGCATCTGTGGCCAGTGTATAGAATTCCTCATTTACAAGCTCGTCCAATTTGGCATAGTACATGCTTTTAAATTTTCTCTTGAATATTCCCTTTTGGAATTACTTAATTTCGAATATGTAAATTTTATATTATTATATTTTTGAAAGCTTGTCTTTGTATTTATCTTATCCAAAACATGTCTAAACTGATTATATGCATAGCTGTAACTCGATCTAGCTGTGCTATTTTTTTGTATACTGTTCTTCATTTCCGGGTTCAATAGCCATTGTTTCGTCAATTCTTTGGAAGTTAACCAAAGCGCTCTGGAGAGTGGAGGAAGTTCACAGGCCAGAGCATATCTTGCATACGTTGGTGTGTTTGGTGGGACACCCAGGCATCTTCTCAGAGTTTCATTTACAGACGTAATTAACTGCTTACCCGCTCCTTTTGGCGCGTCTGCAAACGTCGTGTTTGCATATTCCGCTTTCGATCTAACATAAGTTTTGAATAAATTTACAGCATTTTTGGGAGCCAGACCTGCCCTAATTGTTGTCAATTTACTTATGAGGTTTTTTGCATTTATGATGGAGTTTTTAATTCCCTGCACATGTTCTTTGGAAGTCAAATTGGCACTGACTATTCTGCCTAGCCATTTTACTTTTTCTACTTGTTGTATGCTATCTCCATTTAGTTGTAAATTAAACCTTCTTTTTGTAGTGCTCATGTACATGAAACACGTTTTTCCTGTATTGAATTCTAAGTTAATTTCCTCACAAAGCTGTTTAAAATTTGTTATATTAGTTTTTAATCTCAACAGTGCCTCCTCGTCTGTTTTGCCATGGCAAATTATTGCCACATCATCCGCATATTGAAATATTTGTGTATTTTCGTCATTAACCTCATGCAATCTTCCAGTGTACACATTGAACAGTATGGGCGAAAGACAACTACCCTGCGGTAGACCATTTTTAATTTGTATTGTGTGTTTCCCTAAAGTCAACTTTCTGTATGAAAATAAGTTAAATATCCACTTAGCAATGTTTGGATGAACTTCTTTCTGTATTAGAATATTGTAGAGAATTTTTAAATCAACACAGTTGTATGCATTTGAAATATCTAGGATGCATATGAAAACCTTGTTTTTTTTTGCTTTTTACCTCTGCAATGTAGTGCAAGGCTTCATTTAGACACATCGTGGCAGATCGATTTTCCCTATATGCAAAGCTTCTGTTAGGAATTACTTTCTTATTTTCTATAAATTCAGTTAATTTATCTTTTATCATCATATTGAGACTTTTTACGACTACAGATAACAGTGATATGGGTCTATAGTTTCTGAAATCATCCAAGTCTTTCCCAGCCTTAGGGATAGGGATAATTTTTATTTCCCTCCATTCTGCCTTTACTGTATTGTTCTTAAAGTGTTCTACTAGCGCATAAAACAGACCCTCTTTTGTCTTAATTGAAAGATCTTTTAGCATATCAAACGTGATCCTATCCAAACCCCCCGCAGTAGATTTTTTCTTGTTTAATAACTCAAGGAACTTTTCAAAACTAAAACATAATTCCTCCCTTAATTGTTGCCCACTTACCATATCCTGCTCAGATATGTTTGTGCTACTTTGTTTTACTTGCTGTTCAAGTTCTTTAAGATAGTTCGCATTATCTTCCTCTGCCCATAAATTTTTTTCGCCGTGATTCATGTTGTGAACATTGTTCACAAACCGCCACGCCTCCTTAGCATTTGGGTTCATGTTTATTTCTTCAATTTTTTCCAGATAATTTTTCCTTTTCGCTTCCTTAACTGCTTTCTTCCATCTTTCCGATTCAATTACTGCCGCTTCAAGGTCCAATACATTGCCTGTTTGCCGAGCTTTTTTCCTTTTGGCTGTCAGGACTCTATAATGTTTTTCCAGTTCTTTATCCCACCACGCTTTTGGTGTGTATCCCGTATTGTTCAAATCAATAGTTGCTTTTTTCCTCGCATGTCTTAATTTTCTTTCAAAGTCTTCCAAATCTATGAAATCTACCGTATTTAAATTATCTTGGAGCTTTTTTCTAGCTACAAAAAGGTTTGGTTGTTTGCTATTCATCATTTCTATGACTATCGGCTTGTGATGGCTGCCACCCAGGTACCCATCATGACATTTGAAAACTGGTAGTCTTCCCATGTTGGTAAAGGCTAAATCTAAAACCGAGTTCGTATTATAATTAGCACAGTGATATGTCGCCGACCCATCATTCAGACATATCCAATTAATATTGCTTACAGCACTATGTAAAAATTTACCTTTTGCAGTATCCACTACATCCCCCCAGGTGCACATCCGTGCATTAAAGTCCCCAAGGAATAGAACGTTTTCAAATTTTTCCAGATGAGCTAAAATTCTACTTACTTCCAATTCAAACATTTGTGTACCTAGGTTTGGCGGAAAGTATGCCGTGCAAATAGTTAAATTCGTTTTTAAATTAGTTGTTTTTGCTATTAAAATATCCTGATCAGTATGAAATTTGATTTTTGTAAATTTTATTTGTTTTCTAAAACCAATGGCTACTCCTCCATACCCATCGGTCCTAGTTTTTTTTAATAAATTAAATCCAATTAATTTGTGATTACATTTTTTTATGTCATGAGAAAATATCTCCTGAAGGCACACTATATCAATTTTATTTTTTTGATTAAAAAAATCTATATGACTTTTGTTTGATTTTAAGCTTTGCACATTATATTGTAGTATTTTTATTGTGTCCATATTCATTATTTCGACTTTGTTTAACTGTTAGCCTCTCACTAACCTGATTCTGACATAAGTTTTCTATGAGCTGCACTATTGCATCATTGGTGTCTATATTAAATTTTTTCACTAGCAAAGTTAGCAATCTTTCTATTTCTCCTACTTTCGTCCAGTTCTGCTTTTGATAGCAGGGTTCTTCCAACTTGTTTTCTTTCCTAGTATAACTTTTCTCTGGTTTGGCTGTTCGCACGTTCCTTGCTACATCACTATATCTATTTCTTGTAAGACGTTTGTTTATCACTTTGTCATTGTTAATGCATTCCACATTTGTTTTATTCAATATCGGAAAACTTTCATCCATTTCTTCTAAAAGACTAAATCTGTTGTTGTAATTAATGGCGCTATGATACGTTTCAAACGCCTCAACTTTTGAAACTTTCTTAACCGTCATTATTTCTATTACCTGTTTTTCCTTTTCCCATTTAGGGCAGTTGTTTCTATTCAGAGCACAATGCTCACCACTACCACAAAGAACACACCGATTTGGTTCTTTACAATTTTTTTTTCGCAGCCTTCATCTTTTCCACACATAATACATCTGGGCTTAGCTCTACACCCCAGTCGCGTGTGTCCTAGCCGACCACAGTTATAGCATTGCCTAATTCTTGGAATGTAATGTGTCACCTTGAATTTGACACAGTAAATATCTATAGCCTCAGGTATCTCATGCCCTTCAAAACCTATTTTTACCGTGTAGGTCGGAACGAATTTTTCTTTTTCTTCCGGATCTCTTTTGGTTATCCTAGTGACAGATGTTACTTTTATATCCGTGTTTATATTACTCAATATTTCATCATCAGTGAATTCTAAAGGAATATTCCTTACTACTCCTACAGTTTCTACAAATTTTTTGGGTATGAAAGGTCTGAGCCCTAGTTCTTTCACCTTTTCATTGTTTACACATTCATTTGCATACTTATGACTTAAAAAATTTATTTTGAATAATGTTCTTCCAATTAATTTTATGTTTTTAATTCCTGTTACATTTAACTTCCTGATTTTTTCCCATAAAAAAAGCCCATTACTAATTTTTACATTTTTAAATAACTCACTTTTGGAGGAGTCCACCAACACACTGAATTCACCACGGTGTCTTTCCGTGTATTCCTCACTTTTTCTTTCCTCTCTCCTATCTTTATTCTCCTCTGTCTCCATATTAATTTCTGCCTCTTGTTGTTTATTATAATGTACACTCTTTATACCTGCTTCACTTCCACTTGCCTGTACTTCACTACATTTAATATTGTCTTGTTCTTTCTTACCAACATCTTTGTTTTCTTCTTCTCTACCTTTACTTTGAACACTCGTGTTATTTGCCTTCTTTCCTTCTGTCCCTATGTCCATACCCTCATTTGTCACATTTTGCGTTTTTCTTGTTGCTCCTGTCCCCATTTTTTCAGTCATTTTATTTTCATTTTGTTTGCGTTCTGCTACCAATTTGGTCCACTCGCTTCTTGGAATTAGCATACCTTGTAACGGAATCTGAATGCCGTTATTTTTTTCCGTTTTTAGTTTTTTAGCTTTTAACTCCCTACCTAAATCAAACTTTCTTTTTTCTTCGATTTCTAACTGCTTTCGTTCATTTTTTGTATTTCGCCTATAGCTAGTCTGCCGATTTCGATTCCTATATTCCAAAAAACCCGTGTCTAAGTCATCTTCCACGTCCGTCTCCATGTCGTCCGCACCAGCGTCATCCCTGACCACTGCCTCCGACGCCCCGGCGTCGGCCATTTTGTATTTTTCCCCAGTAATACAGCGTCTTCAGATACACTTACCAGAATTTATATTTCTAATTAAATGCTGAAAATGTTTTTTGAATTTCACTTTTTTTCCACTATTTACTATTTTCAAAATACTTTTAATGACAATTTGTACAGAGCACTCTTTTTACCACTGCTATTTAGACAACTTTTACAATATAAGTTAAATTCTTCTTTATATCAAAAAGCCTACCACCTTCACAGTTAAAGAGTATAACGCCGAATGTAAGTAGAGGTTATGTTGCGAATAGAGTGGAAGGCAGTGGACTAGGCAGTCGAATGTCATATAATGAAGGAATGGTGTTCGGAGATTTTTCGAAGTTAAAAAAAAATGATAAAAGCTTTAATATAAATAAAACTATTGTTTTAATAACAACAAAAACGCCATATATATTCTGTATACATAAATATGTAAGGATTATCTCACTTTAAAATTTGAATTAAATAATCTAAAGTTTTGTTTTGAAACTGAGTCGAGAACTGTGCGTGTGAATGTGCGAATTTTCACCGATCAGCTGTTAGTTGCGCTACTTGGTAAAATTTACAATGGTGGTGTGGTTCCTTGCAAAGAGGTAAAATTGGAGAAAAACAAAATGTTACAAAACTCACTAAAATCTGGTAATTCATATTAAAACATTGTAAGGAATACCAAATCAATTAGTTGTTCTTACTTTTGCAGCTAGACGTGTTTTTAATTTACGCACCGTTTCTACAATTTCAACGCGACACCAACAAGCGCAACCTGCAATAAAAGTCACTACCAACACAGAACCGGAAGACATTGCGCTCATTGAGGAACGTATATTGAAACATCCAGACTATTTCCAAGTACACAACCTTTTTACTGTCCGTGATCTCTTCAATGCGCGTGTACATTATGGACATAAAGAAGGCTCTTTGGATGATCGTATGCGCCCCTATATCTACGGCAATAGGTTAGGTCATCTTATTTTCGATTTGGATATAACAGCTGCACATCTACGTGATGCCTTGAATATAGCAGCGCATATAGCTTTTCGTGATGGTATTATTTTATTCTTCAATCGAAATGCTTTAAATGCGCACTTGGTGGAGAAAAAAGCCATGGAAGCTGGTGAATTCTCACATACGCGTTTTTGGCGTGGAGGTATTTTTACCAATGCGAACGTACAATTTGGTGCTGTAACACGTCTGCCTGACCTCTGCATCTTTTTGAATACACAAAACAATATATTAACGCAGCATATTGCTGTACGTGATTCTGCAAAAATGGCTATACCCACAATTGGAGTGGTGGACAGCAATTGCAATCCTAATTTAATAACATACCCAGTGCCCGGTAATGATGATACGCCAACGGCAATTGAATTGTATTGTGATCTTTTTAAGGCGGCAATATTACGTGGTAAGACCAAACGGAAAGAGCTTTTGGGGGAAATTACAGAAGAAAATAGAAATCAACAGAGTGAACTAACGAAGCAGATACCTAATCAAAATAAAGTTTAGTATAAATGTATGTATGTATAATGTGTGATTAAATTAAAGAGCCGCAGTACCTATAATATTTCGCTGCAAAGGCCAATAAAGGAAATATGTAATGAGAGTAGTATTGTATAATACAGACCACCAGGCACGATATAGAGGAACTATGTGATCGCTCACATCAAAAATTTCCACGGAGGTTCTAGGTAGTATTACGAATATGGGCAGTCCTTCATAGGAAGTCAGTGTCGTATGCCAATGGCTATTCAAGCTCCTTATACCACTAACATAGATCGCCCCTATGTTATCGCACCCTTATTCCAGATACTCTGAGAGCCATCAAGATATCTCTGCAGGGGCTAATAAATGGCCAGGAAGAAGACCTCTGACGAAACAGATCAAATTTGCATCACTACTCACCGTCAATCGTTTGGAATCGTATATGCTCTTCTTAACCTAACCTATACATATATAGTGTTTAATAGTTTTATTTCGAAAGATTATTATTCTCCTTTTAGATTAACACTGCAACCCTTTCGATACTATTCTATAAACAGGGATACATTTTTTAAGGAGTTATGCTTAAGAATTCAGTGGTTGCAAAAAACCACCAGATATAAAACTATTCGCTGGCATCGATTGGCGACTTTGTGACTGAGTAGAGTTCTGAGCATCACCCTTGTATGATTCCTTCATGGATTTGCCCACTACCCAATTGTGCGATGAGTTTTGTCCTGTGTTTCCAGATTTTACTTCTTTTTCAATACGTGCCGAACGGTTTGCAATACGTTCATTTAACATTGCTTTATGAGAATTCACTAGTTCATTTGCTCGATCTAGACGTTCACGTTGCTTTTCATCCAACTCATTTAAATCCTTTTTACCCAGTCGTTGGATGACTCGTTTAGCATTTTTAAATTCACGATTTTTAAAAGGTTTCATAGCTTGACGGTATTCACGCCATAAGCGTGCCTTTTCTTCACGTGATTCAGGTGTATTTGCATTCATAGGCGGTGGTGCTTTTGGCAACACAATCCAATTTGTTTTGAATTTTTCTGGTCGATTGGGGTTACGTGGTCTGTATATATAAACTTGTGGCTCTGTACGAATATCTTGAACTGTTTTATTTCCTTCAGACGAATTCCCTGGGGTGTTTTTCTCTCTTGGCGATTCTTTTTTGGTTGGTTTCGACGCTGTCCTAAAGCCTGTTTGTCCAGATTTTGGTTTAAGACTTGCGGATGGCCGTTTCTGTCCTAGGAAACGGTTGTTGTATTGACCGGATGTGTTTGTACGCATGCCTTGTTGTTGTAGCCGTGGTTTTCTTGGCATTGGTGGGAACATTGGTTGCATCAGTGGTCCGTTATACCAGCGCTGGTCATCAACATCATCAAAAGCCGGTGGGGGCTTTAGTGGTGGTATTGCCTGATCTTGAAAAAAGTTCCGCCTCCCTTGTTGATTGTTCGGTCGTGGTGGAAAGGCATTAAAATTTGGAAAGTTTTGTTGTTGACTCCTAGATATTTGGTTGTTGTTATAATACTCAGGCAGTTGATTGCTTTCGAAGAACGGCCCACTAAAATTTTGCTTTTGCCTTATTTGCGCAGGAGGTTTCCATAATCTTTCTGGTTTTATGCTTGTGTTATCCTGTTCAGCCTCTTTTTTTTGCTTCCAATCACTAAACGACATGCCTAATTTTATGGGCGGTAGTTGTCCTTTTGGTCCCACTTTCTTTGTTTGATCTGTGACATCTTCCAAAGATGCATTTTCACATTGCTTTCGCAAACTTTCTTCATCTTCTTCGGAAACGACGAAAGCCATTGATGGAAATCGAAGTATTTTTTATTGTTTCAAGAAATGAATTCGCAATTTGTGAATAGTTTTCGCAGGAAATTGCTAAAAACAAAAGGAACAATGAACGTCAATTGTCATTCACAATGACGACGTCGAGCCAATAATCAAGTTCCCATGGCTCAGCTCTGTGCATTGTGAATTGATACAAGTGAAAAATCTTTTTGCTCCGACCCATGGTTCAACTACTATATGGTTGGCTCATCTGTACAATAACAAAATATGTCTGTTCAAATTGTCAAAATCTGTGTATTGGTGTTGGTGCGAATGGTATGGAATGGAAACATAAAACTTAGCAGTTTTTGTATGTGTGAGAAAATGTTGCCAATGTGTTGGTTTCATTTTGAGTTTGCCATCTCCATTTGACAATCCCATCGACCATGCAATGAAATAAATAAAATCAGCTGATGAGATGAGCCAACCATATAATTGAGCCATGCTCCGACCCATAAGCATTGTACACTTTACCATGTATCGCGACTAACAGCTGATCGCTCAAAATTTGCACACACACACAAACATCACTAATGGCCATATTACGGAAATCTTAGGGAAATTGAAATAAAATTTTTAAACACACATAAAATGTTATAATTTTGGAATATATAGCATCTAGGACACCTTAATTGCAGTAATTGAAAGAAAATGTTTGCTTGTACTCAAGTATTTAATTATTTTTTTTCTAAATATGTCTTTAATATTGATACAATGATTGAAGTATATTGATCCAATGCAACTCTGCTCTTCTTACTGTTCTTCATTCCACACCATTCGAGTGTCCTCTTTCACTGAATTCGAGTGCCTTCCACTCTATTCGCAACATAACCTCAATTTAAGCTGCCAAACTATATAAGTTACGTTCCATTGAGACTTGAGCGAGATACGGATAGAAATTTAACATGCAAATGCAACAACAACGTTGTGATCCTGATATTTATCTGGTTCAATTTCTGATCCGTATGGCTGGTTTTCATTATGTCAAATTTCACGTCAAACGTTGCATTTTAATGAAAACGGGTTTCATATAGTAGCCGTGTTTTTTTACACGCGCGTATACGTTTCCTTTGCGCGTGTTAAAAAGCCTATCTTCGCTAGATAATCAAGTGTACCTAAACAAGTGTGTCACTAAGCGATAAACGTCAAAACTACAAACAGCCTCGCTCACCTGATGGAAATCTCAGGTCTAGAGTCGCATTTTTGGTCTCAACGACAACATTTTTGACTACCAACGTATCGACTTTTTCAATTTTTCAATCATTCGGCGCATTCGGTAATGGTATCCATTTTGAATTCGCTGTCATCCGAATCCAGCGAGTGCCTGTCGAATGCTTGACAGATAGTCAACACACTTGTACTTGTACACTATGTAGATAATGCTTAGGAGACCCATCTAGCGGCTGTGGTAAAACAACTAGCTACAGCAACAGGGTGTACCGAAAAGCGGAGACGCAACGCTCTGATGGCCATAGGGTATAACATATAGCTGAATCAGTTGCGATGAATTGTGGACACACATATAATACATAGATTTAGTGTACAGGGTGAAACAAAGACACATATTTCAGTTACATCTGAGTATAATGCGTATTGAAATTTAGTAGGACAAAATTTATGCGCAGCAATTTCAGAAGTGTATTTATAGTTTGTCTCTTAGCAGTCAATATAAAGTTTAAGCGTAAACGGATATACGCGTGTTAAAAAACACGGCTAGTGTCATTTGTGTTTGTCGTCACTTTTGACTACGCTGTGTCAATTAAAATGTCAGCTAAATGAAAACGGCCCCGTATAGCAGTTCTGTTCGTTTTGTTTTCTTTAGTAGATTTTTTGACAGCTAACCACTTTTGAGTTGGTAGCACTCATGGCTCAAATATATGGTTGGCTCATCTCTACAGCAATAACATACCTGTGTTCACATTGCCAAAATTAGCGTGTTGGTGTTAGGCGAATGGAATGGAATGAAAACATAAAACTTAGCAGAATTTGTAAGTAGTCAGAAAATGTTGAAAATTCGTTGGTTTCTTTTTATGTTTGCCATCTCCTTCTGACAATCCCTACTCCAGTGCAATGAAAAAAATAAAATCAACTGGTGAGATGAGCCAACCATATAGTTGAGCTATTGTAGCACTGAACTAAATACGTGTACATTTGTGTATACATAAAAGATCTCGCCATATTTAAAAGCAAAAACACTGAAAGAGTAAACAACTTGAAGATGATGTAAGGAAAATAAATAGTTTTCTTACGTGCGAAACTATTTAAATGTTAATAATTCTATCAGTATCTTAAAATTTTTTGTACGTTCTTATTTTCTACAAAACAGATGTTTTATATTAGTGCTGCCAGCTCTCATAAAGTTGATCCAGATCGTTGCAATGAGATTTGAGCCAGAGCCAGAGCTCGATAAACCAATGGAACGGCCCTATAGTAAACAATGCCCATAAGCAAAGATTTTCATATAGATGCGTTTAACACAAGCCTATGCATTATGAATGATAACTAAGTGTGAAATCTTCTGCATAGACGTCAAAATTTCAAAGTGATTGGATCACTTGATTTGTAATTGACTATCGCTGCCTCATTCTGTATTTCTTTCTAT
>JARSSU010015596.1:0-44125 GCA_029619165.1 Eurosta solidaginis | reverse complement strand
GTCAGGTGGAATGCCTCAACAAATGGAAAAACCTATTGAAAAAAAAATTTAAAATTTCTATTTATACATATATAAGTTATTTACACATATATACATATATAAAAAACAAAACCCTACAATACAAGTAGTCGAACGCACAACCATGCCACAAGCACTATATGCACAGTGTTTAAGGTAGGCTAGGAAATATTCGTAGAAGTGGTATGCGTCAAGCACATTCAGGTAGTAAGCAGGGCGTGTCAGTCCCAGCGTTAACCATACCGCGGCACTATCTAAGTACAGCAACGTGACCCCGACAGACGTAGAGCTTAGTGCTCAACCTACCTCCGGACGGAATACTTGACGGTAGTACCGGGGGGTAAATGGTACTCAGACCGTAGGAGGTTTAGTGCGGTTAAAGTCCCACACTGACTATGAGGCTTTCCACGCTTCCTCCTCGTAAAAAAAACACCCACCTACAAATTATCGTGTCTATAAGTGTTTCCGATGAATACCTGGGGAGTGCGTATTGTTTTATGACAAAACAATATGCGCAAACAATATGTATGAGTAATACTGCTTAGGGTGATGGTTGATAGCTTCACTTCCAACTGGAGCGATCCTCTGAGTTGTCATTCATCATCATGATTAGTTGTCTAACCAAAGGTCGTTATATCCCAGATAAATTTATTAACATATGTACATGTACATTAGATTAAAACTTCTTTTTATTTCCTTATGATTACTTCTAGGATATTTTCTATAAAATCTTAAGTTTTGCATAGTGAGCCATATTTTTAGTATTAACAACGGAAATTACAGAAAAGTGAGGTTTTGTCCCAATCTAATGTTCATGCTCAATGGCACAGTTAGAAAATGTAAGCCTTAGTAATTTCATGTTATTATACTAAGCTGAGCAGAGCTCACAGAGTATATATTAACTTTGTTCGCATAACGGTAATCCGTAACGACATAAACTAATCGAGATAGATATAGACTTCTATATACCAAAATGATCTGGGCGAAAAAAGAAATTCATTTAGCCATGTCCGTGCGTCCGTAAACACTATAACTTGTGTATATTTTGAGGTATCTTGATGAAATTTGGTACGTAGGTTCCTGGGCACTCGTCTCAGATCGCTATTTAAAATGAACGAAATCGATATCGAAAATTTCGAAAAACCGAAAAAGTGCGATAATTCATTACCGAAAACGGATATAGCAATGAATCTTGGTAGGTGCGTTGACCTTATGACGAAAAATAGAAAATTGGTAAAATTTTGGACAATGGGCGTGGCACCGCCCACTTTTAAAAGAAGGTAATTTGAAAGTTTTGCAAGCCGTAATTTGACAGTCGTTGAAGATAACATGATGAAATTTGGCAGGAACGTTACTACTATTACTGCATATGTGCTAAATAACAATTAGCTAAATCGGATGAAGAACACGCCCAAATAAAAAAAAATTTTTTAAAGTAAAATTTTAACAGTGTATCAGTAAATTATGTCAACATCCAACTCCAGTAATTATATGGTGCAACAAAATACAAAAATAAAAGAAAATTTCAAAATGGGCGTGGCTCCCGCCTTTTTCATTTCATTTGTCTAGATTACGTTTAATGCCATAAGTCGAACAAAAATTTACCAATCCTTGTGAAATTGGTAGGAGCATAGATTCTATGACGATAATTGTTTCCTGTGAAAATGGGCGAAATCGGTTGAAGCCACGCCCAGTTTTTATACACAGTCGACCGTCTGTCCTTCCGCTCGGCCTTTAACACGATAACTTGAGCAAAAATCGATATATCTTTACTAAACTTAGTTCACGTACTTATCCGAAGTCACTTTATCTTGGCAAAAAAATTGATCGAAATCCGACTATGACCACGCCCACTTTTCGATATCGAAAATTACGAAAAATGAAAAAAATTCCATAATTCTATACCTAATATGAAAAAAGGGATGAAACATTGTAATTCGATTGGTTTATTGCCGCAAAATATAACTTAAAAAAAAACTTTGTAGAATGGGTGTGACACCTTCCATATTAAGTAGAATAAAATGAAAAAGTTCTGCAGGGCGAAATCAAAAGCCCTTGGAATCTTGGCAGTAATACTGTTCGTGGTATTACATATATAAATAAATTAGCGGTACCCGACAGATGATGTTCTGGGTCACCCTGGTCCACATTTTGGTCGATATGTCGAAAACGCGTTCACATGTACAACTAAGGATCACTCCCTTTTAAAACCCTCATTGTTTACGCGGCGTAGGCTGCCACCCGCCCCATCTCCCCCTTGCACATACGTATATCCATGAATTTATATATAACCCGTATCTTGTATTGTATCGATTATTGAATTGTATTATATCAGATTATCCCCTAGAATCAATGCATTGTATTCAACTTTAAATTTCCCATTGGGACTCCTCATGGCCATGTGGCAGCCTCCACCGCGCAAATCCTCCAACTTGAATTCGCCGCACGTACAGGATGGCGATCCGGCATGATCGCCACCTGTCAAAAAACCACCACCTTTTTGGCAATATATATATAATTTTTATTATTGAAAGGTTTTCTTTTTTGCTGTGCGTTTGTGCTCTATAGCGAATCAATATTTTTCCTTTTTATTATAATTTTGCAAAGCATAGCAGTTTGATAATTTTGTCCTTTTGCAAGTTCAACATATATCTTGTGCGAATTTTTCATTTTATGCGAATCAAAAGTTTCCTTTGAATACAAATAATAATAACTCATATGTGTATATATATGGTAAATTATATTATCCACCAACGTTGTCGCCATACTTGAAAATCATCCTACTGTGCATTTTGCCACACCGAAGTAGGAGGAACCTCAGAATTATTTATAAAATTACATGTTACGAGTGCTAGTGTTGATTTCAGAAAAATCTGCTGCAATATAAATACTTTGAAACCAAATAAACTGCTGTTAATTAATTCATGCGCATCTTATCCCTCTAATGGAGCAGTGGTGAGCTAAAATAACGCCTTCCTGAAATAAGAATCGAATCGGTGAAAGTCACTCAGAGAGGAATAAAACGCCAAATTTTGAATGCTATAGAAGTAAATCCATCGTTCATATAAGCGGTCACATACGGTACCAGAACAACCGTGAAAGCACCAAGGTCTTGGACATATCATGGAGCTTTGCTTCGCCGTTCATCTGTAAGAACCATAGTCGGCCCACCAGCCCTCTCAATACAAACCGGTGAGTACCATCCTCTAGTATATCTAATTGTCCTTCGTCGTCGTTGACGAAACCATCCCCTTGTAAAAAAAAGGACGTGTGGCACTCGGGGACTGCCGCGGTAAAGCTATTGCATATTATCGACTTATGCAATTATAATATTTATGCAACATTTTGTTTTCTTTGATATTAATTCAAGTTTTGTCTTTGATATTAATTCAAGTTAACCTTTTTAAACGTGGTGACCGATAAGAAAACATTTTTTACTTTTATTGAATAAATGAGAAGTTAATATTTAACTTTCACTTTAACTTTAACATTCACTTTAACTTTAACTTTATTTTTAACTTTAACTTTAACTTTAACATTCACTTTAACTTTAACTTTATTTTAAACTTTAATTTTAACATTGACTTTAACTTTAACTTTAACTATAACTTTAACTTTAAATTTAACTTTTATTTTAACTTTAAATTTAACCTTAACTTTGACTTTAAATTTAACTTTAACTTTAACCTTAACTTTAATTTTAACTTTAACTTTGACTTTAACTTTAACTTTCATTTTAACTTTAACTTTAACTTTATTTTTAACTTTAACTTTCGCTTTAACTTTAACATTCACTTTAACTTTAACTTTAACTTTAACTTCAACTTTAAGTTTAACTTTAACTTTAACTTTAACTTTCTCTTTAATTTTAACTTCAACTTTATTTTTAACTTTAAATTTCGTTTTAACTTTAACGTTCGCTTTAACTTTAACTTTAACTTTCTCTTTAACTTTAACTTTCGCTTTAACTTTAACGTTCACTTTAAGTTTAACTTTAACTTTAACTTCAACTTTAAGTTTAACTTTAACTTTCGCTTTAATTTTAACATTCACTTTAACTTTAACTTCAACTTTAAGTTTAACTTTAACTTTAACTTTCGCTTTAACATTAACATTCACTTTAACTTTAACTTTACCTTTAACTTTAACTTTAACCTTAACTTTAGCTTTAACTTTAACTTTGGCTTTAACTTTAACTTTAACTTTCTCTTTCTCTTTAACTTTAACTTTATTTTTAACTTTAACTTTCGCTTTAACTTTAACGTTCACTTTAACTTTAAAAAAAAACTTTAACTTTAACTTCAACTTTAACTTTATCTTTAACTTTATTTTTAACTTTAACTTTAACTTTCGCTTTAACATTAACATTCACTTTAACTTTAACTTTAACTTTAACTTTAACGTTAACTTTAACTTTAACTTTAACTTCAACTTTTACTTTAACTTTAACTTTAACTTTGACTTTAACTTTAACTTTAACTTTCTCTTTAACTTTACTTTAACTTTATTTTTAACTTTAAATTTCGCTTTAACTTTAACGTTCACTTTAACTTTAACTTTAACTTTAACTTCAACTTTAACTTTAACTTTAACTTTAACTTTAACCTTAACTTTAACTTTCACTTTAACTTTAAATTTAACTTTATTTTTAAATTTAACTTTCGCTTTAACTTTAACATTCACTTTAACTTTAACTTTATGATCCGAGGTGGGCCTGCTAACAAGCCAACCCAATATAAACGCACGCAAGTCATTTTCTGTCAAAAATGTCTCATGCACATACAACTTGTATGAGAGCAACTCAAATTGAATTTGCTGCGTGAAAACCTAACTCGATTTCCAATTTTTGCTCTGCGTGACATTTAGATTTGACGTTTGCACACATGCTTTACATTATCGCAACGCATGCTTATTTGGATTAGGGCAAAAAACGCCGGTTGTTTGCGTGCGCTAAGTGTGGTTTTATTAGGCTGGCTTGTAAGCGACGATATATGTATACGATAAGCGGTAGCACAATGGCTACTTCGTGAAAATCAACGACAGCTCTTTTAGTTTGATTTCGATGGTCGTATGGTGAGGAAGTGTCGCACGCGCGCTTAAAACAGAGTACCGTAGAGTGCGCGTGACACGTGTTCACCATTCAAGCATTGAAATCAAACTAAATAAATAATTGATTTTGCTTTCGTGCTCGCTACGCGTTCGTGTTTACTAACACATTCTCAATTTGGTAACCGTGTAAATGTAGTGGTGCCCACCGCTATTTATGATAGAGATCCAATTTTATGTATTTGACCTGTTGCTAACACCGAACCTTTACGAACCTTTTCGAACCTTTTCGAGCCTTTTCGGATCTTTTTTGACAAATATCCGTTACGGTTTTTTTTGATTTAGTCGCCAAGCCCGCGATAAAATCTATGCAATAGCTTAATAATATACATATATTAAATATATCCCTCCCAAATAATTTTTGGCGGCTCCCGACCATATAAAATTTTCCCGCCAAAAATACTTTTTTCCCGCCATAAAATATATATGTATATTCCCACCACCATATACAAACGTACATAAAAGCGGTGCATTACAAACCTGCTGATCCCCAACACACTTGTACAAAGTTAGCTCATTGACCTTTAATACTTGTGTCCCTTGCGGTTTAATTTAAATACATATCCCCACATCTGTATTATTATTCGCGATACCCAGCAGTAAATTCAGCCACATTTACATTGCTTGAAATACCCAGCAATAAATCCTGCAGGTCATCTCAACTGGTCCAGACTACTCCCAATTCAGTCTAACTGGTCCTAGCCTACTACACTCTCGACCAATAGGAAAACGTATCCCTTTGGTTTTCCCGCATAAATAAACACTCGACAATCTCCAAAAATTCCCAAAATAGCTAAAGTGAAATTAAGCAAGCCCCTTTTTAGAATGGCTACCGTGGTCGAAAATAAGTTTATATCCCAAACGGATCTTTTTTCGGATTACTGCGCTCGGTTCGGCACAACCGACATCTAGGATAATACCGAGGTATCTCTGAAACTAAAAGATAAAAATATCGATGTGTTCTGAGAAAGGGTACAGAGCGCATATGACGCCGTCGTAGAGTCAGATGACAACGACCTTCCTGCAGACTTTAAGGCCTCAGCTTTCAACAAATACCGCGCCTGCCTTATAGCGTATGAAGACACAAAGGCAAGAATAGGCGATCAGATCCAGCTAAGGGTACTAAGCAATCCCGTCCCCGCTACAACCACCACTCCCCAAGAAAATTCCGGGATGCACCTCAAAGTACCCGCCTGTGACACCGAAGTCTTTTACGGGAGTTATGATCAATGGCCGTCCTTCCGTGACATCTTCACGGCGGTCTATATCAACCACCCCAAACTCTCGAGCGCCCAAAAACTGTACCACCTCAGGTACAAGACCCAAGGAAAAGCCGGCCAGATAGTAAAGCAATTCCCACTTAGTGATGCCAACTTTGCTCTGGCTTGGGAAGCTCTAAAATCCCGATACGAAAATAAAATAGTCCTGGTCGACAATCAAATCCGAATTCTCATGAATCTGAAAGCGATTCAATCGGAAAACAGTGATGAAGTCCAAAGACAGCAATCTTCCGTTAATAACTGTCTCCAGATATTAGCAACCCAACAAGTCTCGACAGGTAGTTGGGACCCCATATTAATATATCTGGTAACCCCAAAACTCCCAGAAAATACAGTTGCGCTTTGGGAGCAATCTTTAAGCTCCAGAAGAGACCTACCGAACTGGTCCCAAATGGATCAATTTCTGACTACTCGCTACGAGATAGTGGAAAGGGTGGATCAATGGCGACCAGCCAAACCTCGATACAATCCACCCTCCACCAATTTCTCAGGGCCTCCCTCAAGTCAAAACAATCCCCAGTTCAGGCAGGCTCAGACCCCAAACCAAAGCCGCAACCCCCCGCAGAACAGCAACTACGCACAAAATCGAACAAATGCTCATGTGGCCGAGTATCAAAAAATCTACGCCTGCAGAATGTGCAAGCAGTCCTCCCACACGCTACAAAGCTGCTTGCGTTACAAAAAGCTGGCAATCCCTGAACGAAAAAAATTCGTGAGAGACAAACAATCTGTGCGAAAGCTGCCTGTCCCTAACCCACCTCTTAAAAGATTGCACAAGCACAAGAACCTGCCTCTAATGCCAAGGTCGCCACAACTCCACCCTCCACGACGCCGGAGTATCTCATCAAACCAATGGCCCTCGGAAAACAACATTCCAAGTAGCAACTAGTCAGGACGTTACCAACCCAGAACCCAACGAAGAACTTCTCACCAACTCAAACGCAGCCCGCATCCAATCGTTTCATGCAGAAATGATAGATAAATCATTCTCCCCACAGCGATAGCGTCCATAGACCACCGAGGTGACTGCTTCAGGCTCACAGCCTGAGTGGATCAAGGGTCATAACGTAGCTTCATTTCCGCAAAAGCTCAAATCAAGCTAGGCCTCCCATATACCCACTCCCTATTTGAAATATCGGGCATGGGAGGCGGAGTAGTACAAACCTCCAACAAGTTGTGCTCACTGACCCTAGTCTGAAATGACCACAAGGTGAAAATAAAGGCCCAGGCAATCGTGCTACCTCGTCTCACTAGGCAACTCCCTACACTCAGGCTAAATAACGACCAAATGCGTAAATGGTCGCACTTCAAGCTAGCAGACCAGAACTCTCAGAACCCCTCCCAAATCGATCTGTGTTAGGCAGCGATCTCATCCCTCAAATCATGCTAAATGGCATAGAAAACATCTCGCCCACACTGCTAGCCCAAAACACAATATTTGGCGGCCAAACCCCCGAAAAGGTTGGATCACACTCCTCTCAACCTTGGGAAGTGACGAATGTCCAGCTGAATGAACAGCTAAGGCAATTCTGGGAGATCGAAGAAATACCCAGAGTGCGAGTGGAAACCCCAGAAGCTAAAATGTGCGAAGACTTTTATCAAAGCACAACCACTCGCATGGATGACGGTCGATATATGGTTCGGCTCCCCTTTAAACTAACATTCCCGAACGATATCGACCTAGGCCAATCCCGTACTGCAGCCCTACGACAGTTCCACGGTATGGAACGTACCCTCTGAAAAAAGGGCGATCTCAAGCAGCAATACGACCAGGTACTCGAAGAATATCCCAAGTCCCAATGAAATAGAATCCCTGGGTAAATACTGCTCATTCTATCTCCCTCACCATGCAGTCGTAAGGCCAGACAAGAAGACAACAAAAGTCAGAGTTGTATTCAACGCCTCTAAAAAGTAGGGTTCCGGTCACTCACTTAACGATGTTTTATGTACCGGACCAACCCTCCAACCCGACCTGCGACTTATGTTGTTGAAATATATAAATATGTGTTTAATGGCGATGTCGAGAAAATGTACCGCCAAATTCTCTTGCACACCGATGTCCGAGACTACCAACGGATAATATTCCGAACCCCCGAACACAGTCCAGTAAAGGACTACAAGTTAAAAACGGTCACCTTCGGGGTTAACTGCGCGCCTTTCCTGGCTATTCGCACTCTACACGAGCTGTCGAAAGATATAGCCGACTCCCATCCACGCGCAGCCCCAATATTAAAGTCCGAGACGTATGTTGACGATATTCTATCTGGTAGCCATGATCTTCAGTCGGCCGAGCAGTCCCTTACGGAAGTAATATCCGGTCTCCACTCAGCCGGCTTCCCATTAAACAAGATAACAGCAAACCATCCCAATATTCTGCAGTCAATACCAAAAGCAGATTTGCTGGACACTAATTTCCTCGAGTTCGAAAAATCGAGCACCGCCAAGACCCTGGGCATCCAGTGGAACGCCCTAACGGATACATTCTCGTATACCGTCGACTCAAATCCGGCATCCACTGCAGCCACGAAGCGCCATAGCAAAACTTTTCGATCCCGCAGGGTGGCTAACGCCAATTATGATCCAAGCAAAAATCTTGATGCAAGAGCTATGGCTAGACGGGACTGACTGGGTTGAGCCAGTGAAACCCCTCCGACTCATCAAGTGGGCGCAGTTCACCGAAAATCTCCCAACGATCTCGGAGATTCAAATACAACGCTGGGTAAACTACCATCCAGATAAACCAGTTGAGCTCCATGGCTTCTGCGACGCCTCGGAAAAGGCTTATTGCGCGACACTTTACGTAAGAACCACCGTAGGAACTCAAGTCTTCTCCCACCTTTTAGTCTCTAAAGGGAAAGTGGCCCCCCTAAAAACCACAAGTTCGCCACGACTAGAGTTGTGCGGCGCGGTCTTATTAGCCAAGTTAGTCGCAGTTGTCCAATCCCTTCTCGGCCTCAATCAGCGAAAGATAACCATGTGGTCTGACTCCGAAATCGTTTTAGCCTGGCTTGAGAAACCACCTCATTCCTGGAAAACCTATGTCTCCAATCGAACTGCGCAGATCATCGGCAATGCCACTTGGCGACATGTGCGCAGCAAGGATAATCCCGCAGATATGGGCACCAGAGGATGCGCCCCCCCTCGAGCTAGCTAGCCCATCGCTATGGTGGAATGGGCCAGAGTGGCTTTCCCGACCCTCCGAGGACTGGCCAACACCAACGGCCAGAAACATTGCACCCCACGAGCTCCGGCGAGTTGCGGCATTGCACGTAACGGAAGAGGCAGAAGACTTCTTAGAACGATTCTCCTCCTATCCCCGCGCCCTACGCGTAACAGCGTACATGTTGACATTTATAACTCGGCTTAGAAATGCTGTAGGAGGCAATCGTACCCCTAACGATCCCGTCCTATCTTACGCCGACGTCATGCGCGCGAAAATCCGTCTGCTGAGCTTGAATCAGTCGAGATTCTTCGCTTCCGAAAGAGCTTCCCTCGAAAATTCAAAACCCATCGAAAATCAAAGTCCCTACTGGCACTTGACCCCTTCCTGGACACAAACGGGATTCCCCGTACCAACGGACGATTAGTAAACGCCGACATGACCTACAGTGAGTGTCATCCCATCATTCTCCGAGAAAAGGCTCGATTTACTGCCCTCTATATAAAGTTTCTACACGAGAGCTTCCTCCATGCGGACGTCCGCCTCCTGCAACAAGCTATGAGGAAGGAATTCTACACCCCCCGACTCAAACCTCAGCTGAAAAAATGTATTTTCCAATGTAAAGTCTGCACCATCCATAAGGGACAAACGCAACCCCAAATAATGGCAGCTTTACCCCCCGAACGATGTACTTTCGCGCCCCCTTCATTACTACTGGCGTAGACTTCGCGGGCCCGTTTCAAATAAAAGCTTCGATGCTCCGATCTCCAACCCTCGTAAAAGGCTATGTGGCCGTTTTCGTTTGCTTCACCACCAGGGCGATCCATCTGGAATTTTGTTCGGATCTCACCAGTAAGGCTTTTCTCGCTGCCTTCGCCCGGTTTGTAGGGCGTCGAGGGTACCCGAAACAAATGATGAGCGACAACGGCACAACATTCATTGGTGCTAAGCGAGCTACCGAAGTAGAGTTCGTCACCTTCCTCAACGAAATCTCGAAAGATATTGTCCAAAAGTACGCGCCACAAGGCATCGAGTGGAAATTTATACGGCGCACCCCACATGGGCGGATTATGGGAATCTGCTGTCAAAAGCTTTAAAATCCATTTTAAAAAGGTTGCCGGAACACACAGCTTCACCTTTGAAGAATTCTCAACGTTATTAATTCGCATAGAGGCCGTACTCAATTCTCGCCCTATCTTCCCGCTTTCTCAGGACCCAGCGGATCTCACCGCCCTCACACCTGGCCACTCTCTCCGAGGCGCACCCCTTTTCGCCATCCCCGAACCGAACTATGAACACCTCTCTTTGATCAACCGTTAGGAACTGTTGAAAGTTTTACATCACCAATTCAGCAAGCGCTGGAAGAATGATTATCTCATGGAGTTGCACAAGCGTTATCGATGGCAAACCGCTCAACCTCCCCCTAAAATCGGCCATCTAGTCGTCATTAAGGAAGACAATTTACCCCCCACCGAATGGCGTCTAGGTAGAGTGAAGAGCACTCATCCTGGCAGAGACGGACACGTACGAGTGGTCGACGTACGCACTCAAAACGGCGTTCTCACCAGGCCTCTTACAAAATTGTGCTTCCTACCACCAGCGGAACTTGATTCAGCCCGCATGGTTCCCTATCATCTCCCGAACCAACTACAGTCCACTAAGATTAACTATCGACACCATCTCAGAGCATAACTGAATCATCCCGTATCTCTCACCGGCAGTCCCTAACTTGACGTTTCCTCTCAGGCATACCGCTAATACGCATTCATATCCTGTCTTCCTCAGATGGATCGCCAACGCCTTCCAGTCCCCGCACCGCGCCGCTCGCTAGCATCACAGGAGACAGTGCCCACAGCTCGCCAACGACGTGACGAAGTCCTGCCCGACTACCGACGATGCCGTTTATGCATGCGACCCCATGCACTATCAATGTGCTCCGTGTTCGCTGCCATGCAGCCCTAACAACGAGCCTTGGTCGCACGGGCACACAATTATTGCACAAACTGCTTGGCACTGTCACGCGCCACACGCGCATGTTCATCCAGCGAGCGCTGCCACGTCTGTGAACTCCCTCACCATACGTTGTTGCATCGAGACACCGGGAGTCGCCAACCCCCGAATGTAGATCAACCACCAAGGCGCCAACGCCATTCATCGCGCTGCCATATGCCACGCCATCGCAGTAGCTGCCATCCCTCCCATCTCCCGCTTGAACATACGTATGTATATCCATGAATTTATATATAATCCGTATCTTGTATTGTATTCGATTATTCAATTGTATTATATCAGATTATCCCCTAGAATCAATGCATTGTATTCAACTTTAAATTTCCCATTGGGACTCCTCATGGACGTGTGGTAGCCTCCACCGCGCAAATCCACTAATTTGAATTCGCCGCATGTACAGAATGGCGATCCGGCATGATCGCCACCTGTCAAAAAACCACCACCTTTTTGGCAATATATATATAATTTTTATTATTGAAAGGTTTTCTTTTTTGCTGTGCGTTTGTGCTATATAGCGAATCAATCTTTTTCCTTTTTATTATAATTTTGCAAAGCATAGCAGTTTGCTAATTTTGTCCTTTTGCAAGTTCAACATATATCTTGTGCGAATTTTTCATTTTATGCGAATCAAAAGTCTCCTTTGAATACAAATAATAATAACTCATATGTGTATATATATGATAAATTATATTATCCACCAACGTTGTCGCCATACTTGAAAATCATCCTATGTGCATTTTTCCACACCGAAGTTGGCGGAACCTCAGAATCTATCTATAAATCTTATAAAATATAGTCGCTAAATGCCATGTATGCACATAACTTCACACAGAATGCTCCCATTTTAAAACGGCTTTTTGCATTTGAAAGCTTAGTTACGTGAGATGGTATAGTTAATATAATATGAAGATATATATTATAGGGAGATGTAGTAAAAAATCATAAAATTTTTGTTTACACAGCTATAACTCATAAACGGATGGATGGATTTAAAAAATTCTACTTTTCAGTAAAACTTTGAAATATTTACCTTCGATTTGCATAAAAAAAAATACTTGATTCCTTTCTTATATCAGCCAAATTGTTTAAACAAAGTAACATTTTTACCAAAAAATGTGTTTGTGTGGATATTCGCTGTGAACTGGGGGCGCTAATTGCTTTTGAGTGAGGCATGATGCGACACATACATACGTACATATATAGCACTCGCTGCGTTATTTAACTTCGGGCGTATGTATGGATGTACATCACTACATAGTATAAAACAAAGTCGCTTTTTCTGTCCCTATGTCCCTTTGAATGCTTAAACCTTTAAAAATACGCAACGGATTTTGATGCGCTTTTTTTAATAGAAAAAGAGTGATTGAAGAGGAAGGAACGGATGAACATATTTGACTGAAAATTGGTGGAGGGTAGCTTAGAACCAGGAGACAGACATAGGTTAATTTTTATCCCGTTCTGGCTAAGATCTTGAGATCAAAACGTGGACTGGAATCCGGGATATGTTTGTACAATATGGGTATCCAATGGAAGCTGTTTATGAGTACTTTGATACGGGGTATTTTTCGTACCCGCGGGTTACTAGGGTCTCGAGATATAAGCGAAAACGTGGACGCGGGTACCCCTAGCATGCGTTTATAGGATATGAATAACAAATGATAGCTGTTGATGAGTGCTTTAGTACAGAGTAATTTTTATACCGCTGGTTGACTAGGGTCTCAAGATATAGGCCAAAACCTGGACCCGGATACCCCTAGAATATGTGTAATAGGGATATCAAATGGAAGCTGTTGCTGAGAGCTTTAAAGTAATTTTCCTTGTGATATTCGATTTAGTCGCATAAACCTGGCAAAACTGATAAATATGCATGCGAAGCCGAAATAAAGACATCAATTAATAATACCCACATAACTATTTACATACGTCCTATTCGATTTGCCTGGCAATAAGGAATAAAGAAGAATGGGAAAAACTTGAGAGAAGAGAAAAGATGGAAGGAGACTGAGATAGAGTGAGACGAAGATTGAGATAGATGACGCGAAACTACAGAGGGAGGGGGGAATAAAAGGATTAAGAAAAAGTGAGGAGCAGAGTTAGGCCGAAAAAGCTTATTAAAATTTATGTAGATAGACCAAATTTAGGACAGAACAACGTCTGACGGGTCTGCTAGTTATTTATAAAATTACATGTTACGAGTGCTAGTGTTGATTTCAGAAAAATCTGCTGCAATATAAATACTTTGAAACCAAATAAACTGCTGTTAATTAATTCATCCGCATCTAATCGCTCTACTGGAGCAGTCATGAGCTAAAATAACGCCTTCCTGAAAGAAGAATCGAATCGGTGAAAGTCACTCAGCGAGGAATAAAACGCCAAATTTTGAATGCTATAGAAGTAAACCCATCGTTCATATAAGCGGTCACATAAGGAACCAGAACAACCGTGAAAGCACCAATGTCTTGGACATATCATCGAGCTTTGCTTCGCCGTTCATCTGTAAGAACCATAGTCGGACCACTAGCCCTCTCAATACAAACCGGTGAGTACCACCCTCTAGTATATACCTTTAATTTGATACCATATCGTAAAAACACATTCTAGAGTCACCCCTGGTCCACCTTTATGGCGATATCCCGAAAGGCGTCCACCTATAGAAATAAGGTCCACTGCCATTTAAAATTCTCATTAACACCTTTCGTTTGATACCCATATCGTACAAACACATTCTAGAGTCACCCCTGGTCCACCTTTATGACGATATCTCGAAAAGGCGTCCACCTATAGAACTAAGGCCCACTACCTTTTAAAATACTCATTAACGCCTTTCATTTGATTCCCATATCGTAAAAGCACATTCTAGAGTCACCCTGTTCCATCTTTATGGCGATATCCCGAAATGGCCACCACTTATAGAACTATGGCCCACTCCCTTTTAAAATACTCTGTAATACCTTCCATTTGATACCAATGTCATACAAACACATTCCAGGGTTACCCTTGGTTCATTTTCCTACATGGTGATTTTCCCTTATTTTGTCTCCAAAGCTCTCAGCTGGGTATGCAATGTTCGGTTACACCTGAACTTAGCCTTCCTTACTTGTTTTATATATATGTGTTTTTGTAAACATAAAAATTGTGCAATTTGATGATGTTGATGTTTTACTAGGAAGTAATGATGTTATGAAATGTGTATCTAATTAATAATTATTTGCATCAATTAAAAATTGTTTCATTGCATTAACATTGCCAAAAATAACGATATTCCGATGGAAATCAAAACTTAAAAGAAAATAAAATAAGAGGTATTTATGTATATTCATTATCTAAAAGTTGTTTTAGTCATTATAACCAATTTGCATTTGCTTTCAGTAAAGTTAAGGTTTCGAATGAAACGTCCGACAAAGACTGACGCCTTGGAGGATTTATAATTCCTGCAAAGGAAAATAGTCGCTCAACAGGAGCAGAAGAAGTTAAAGGCGTGTTGAACAGTTTTGCAGTTTCTTTGAACGCACTTCGTGTTTTCCAAATGCCCATGCTAGTATATGAATCACCCAGATAGCTATACAGCTCATTTTGTGCCAAATTTTTCAGCCCACCTTTTGTTGGAGAACATTGCTCCACACTGGCGATAATATGAAACCAATATTACTAAAATAAAGCGAAAAAATATGATAAGCTTTGATTACAAAACAATCAGTGCATAATTCTAACTTAAAAAATAGCGGATTAAAATTAATTTTTAAAAATTTGTTTTTCAATGTACTTTTCGGAAAAAATACAAAAAAATATTTTAAAGTTTTTTTTTGTAATTTTTCAGTTTTTCGAGGTTTTTCGAATTTCGCCATTTTTTTCTCATAAAAAACTTCAATCAATTCTGCAATCATCCCACTAATACCGGAGTGGGCCGATAATATTTAATTGAAAAAAAAACTTTAAAAATTTTTTTGTATTTTTTCCGAAAAGTACATTTAAAAACAAATTTAAGAAAAAAAAGATCACAAACGGTCAATTTTTGAAAAAAGTTATAGCATTTGAAAAAATACGGTTTTTTTAAAATTCATAACTTTTTTGAGTTGGATGAAAAAAATTCTGAAAACGTCTTTCGTAAGCTAGAAAAAGAAGAAAAACTTTCAGCCATTTCTAAAGGGGTCGGGTTCGAAATTGGTCGAAATGGGACGGAATACCCCATATATACTTACCGGAGAATATGTTTAGATCACGCTCATATACCATTAGCACGTACATATATATTGCCTCGATAAGCGGTTACGATTTAATATTGCATCCTAAAATGTACATGTATGTAGAAATTATTCCGTGCATACTGTACAGCTCCGTTGCTGTAGGTTCTGGGGATGTAGAGTCTCACGACGGTACAGGTGATGAGGATGGCGATGATGGTGGGTTTCGGAGCACTCAGAACGACCGGGGTTGCAATTATGTAGTTAATTAACGCTATAAGTTCGCCTTACTTGCGTTGATGATGTTGATGATCGTTGTATATTTTTTCTGCTTTAACCTTGTGCGTTATTAAAACACAGTGGAATTTATACACACTCGCACAAAACTGTCTATTTAATTATATACGGATATGTAATTTCACAGAGTATGTTAGGTGTACATAATTTTTCGAAAGGAAATTAATGCAATCAAATACAAAGTTTTCAAATATTTATAAGATTATTGGGCTTTGTTTGCAAAAAAAGCGATAAAGTGGAGCACACCAGGTGTTACACAAAATATATAGATAGGAGAAACCTGTCTTAGAGCGCGAACAATCCAAATTCGATTTTCCAAAATTATGTGAAAAAAGATGTGAAGAAAAAAATGTCAACATGATTGTTTGACAGCTGATGCTCGTTCAGGCGAGCGAGGAGCGCACGCGTTGCCAACCACGCATTTAAAGTGTTGGGTGTGTTACCGTGGTGTGGTGATTAGGGTTATTAATTCAAAGGGTACAGATTCATAAAAGGTGCGTGCGCTAATCGCTCGCTTGAACATCTTGCCCCCGCCTAGACGCGTTAGCCGAATAATGTCAATCTGAGCTGCTCCAGCGCTCTGATGGCCTAGTTCATGAGGATATTTGCCACCTTGCCTCGGTGTGAAAGCCGTCTGAAGACCTGCTGCTGAGCACCGAACGGCCCGTGCTTTTGGGATCGTGACTGTGGTTGGATTGCAACGACTGTTGACGGCTTGTTGTTGTGGGCGTTGGCGGCGGCGGCGAGAGTTAGAGCGTGGTGCCGGTGTCGGAGGCACTTGAGGTGTTGGTGCGGCGTGGCTCGATGGTGTTGGTGGTGGTGGGGCCCGGTGGAGCATGGTGTGGTGTGGAAGTGCACAAATGCGGCACATAATGGGCGACGTACATTCACTCGTCGCGTGTGATAGCGCCAGACAATTGGTACAATACCCATGGGCTCGTGCGAGGAGGTATCGCTGCGACGGCTGCATGCCCCGAAAGAGTGGGCAAGTACGTAGCGCATGATGGCGAGCGCATACGCGGCATTGCATGAAATTATTGTTGGAGTTGTTGTTTTGGCGCTCGGCGTGATTGCTAGCCACCACCACCTGAGAGCGTATCGACGTTCTTGGCCTTGGAGTTGGTGTTACATCCATGTTCGCCTGAAACGAGTCGTATCATATGACTTTAGTGCGGGGATATTGATGATTGTAACTATGAGATGGAGCGGGATTTTAATTGTTGTTTTGGGATTAGGCGGATACGGTGATTTGACGGGATAAGTCTTTAGGACTCAGCGGTCTGTGAGTGGGGTGGTAACGAAAATCTACACGGTCGCTTGGGGGCTGGGCGGACGATCCGCCGGAGGCAGAAAACATAGTTTTACTATCGGCCGTGTGAGAATGCCGGATGGGTGCGCACCTCGACGACACGAATGTGGCCATCCGGGCCGGGGCGTGCTCGTTCGATGCGTCCGAGGCGCCATTCGGTGGGAGGAAATGTATCGTCCTTGATGAGGACACATTCCCCGACTTTTGGCTCAATGCGGGTGTCTTTCCAACGATACCGTTTATGGAGGTCCTTGAGGTAGTCCTCCTTCCATCGTCGACTAAACTGGTGATGGATCACCTTGACCTTTTCCCATCGGTTGAGCAGAGATAGGTTCTCATGTTCGGGTTCAGGAATCGCTAATAAAGGGGTTCCCCAAGGAAATGTCCCGGGGTGAGCGCGGTAAAGTCAGAGGGATCCTGAGATAGCGGGGAGATGGGCCGTGAGTTTAACACGGCCTCTATTCGTATTAGCAGGGTGGTAAATTCCTCGAAAGTGAATTTGTGAGATCCGACTGACTTCTTGAGGTGGGTTTTAAAACTTTGACCGCATCTTCCCATAAGCCGCCCATATGAGGAGCGCTGGGGGGTATAAACTTCCATTTTATGCCTTGAGCGGCGTATTTTTTGACGACTTCTTGGGATACTTCGTTGGAGAAGGTCACAAATTCCTTTTCCGTAGCTCTTTTGGCACCTACAAAGGTTGTGCCATTATCGCTCACCATAGTTGCGGGATAGCCTCGACGTCAACAAAACGGGCAAACGCAGCCAGAAAGGCCTCAGAGGTGAGATTTGAGCACAGCTCGAGATGTACCGCTTTTGTCGTGAAGCAAACAAAAACGACCACGTAACCTTTCACGAGGGTAGGCGATCTTAGCATGGATGCTTTTATCAAAAAGGGGCCAGCAAAATCAACACCCGTTGTGGTGAAGGGGGGAGCGAAAGTGCATCGTGTGGGTGGCAAGGCTACCATTATCTGGGAGCGCATTTGCTGCTTGTGGACGGTGCATGTTTTACATTGAAAAATGCATTTTTTGATGAGTGGCTTGAGCCGAGGAATGTAAAGTTCTTGTCTAATCGTTTGCTGCATGAGACGGACTTCGGCGTGCAAGAAAAGTTCATGCAGGAAGCGTAGGAAAAGTGCAGCATATCGGGATTTTTCCGGGATAATAATGGGTGGCTTTCGTTGTAGGTTAGTGTTGAGTCAACTAGGCGACCACGGACTCGGAGCAATCCATCTTCATCCAAATGTGGATTAAGGGTGAGAAGGGGGCTTCGTTTGTCGATAGACTTCGATGCTAACAACGATGCCTTTTCCTTGGGGAAATATCGGGACTGAGTTAAGGCGATTAGCTTGAGTTTCGTGTTTCGGAAAGTCGTCGTGGGTAAGGGTTAAGGGGAAGTTGGTATGTGGCCCGCGCGGGTTTTAAGGGTGCGTATGAAGCGCAACACGTGAGTTAAAACTCTCAGGGCACGCGGAAACGAGAAAATCTATCCAGAATGTCGGGTTCTTCTTCGCTGGCATGTAATGATTCGATTCGGCGGACTTCGGGTGGACTTACGGAGGGCGGCGCAGGTCTTTGGGCCATGATTCCGGGGGACTGATGAGCCATTCTGGGCCTTTCCACCACAGGGAGGAAGCTGCCAAATCAAGAGGTTTGCATCCTCTTGTGCCCATGTCGGCGGGGTTATCGGAACTGCGTACATGTCGCAAGTGGCGTTTCCAACCAGATCGATTATTTGCGCGGTTCGATTTGCTACGAAAGTTCTCCATGTATAGGGGGGCTTTTCTAGCCATGCGAGAACTATTTCGGAGTCCGACCACAGCGTCAAGGTATGCGGGCTGAGATTGAGTTGGGATTGAACGACGGAGACTAGCTTCGCTAGGAGCAGAGCTCCACACAATTCCAGCCGTGGCAAGCTAGTGGATTTTAGGGGTGCCACTTTGCTTTTAGAGACTAGGAGATGAGAGGTTGTGTTTTGTCCTACCGTCGTTCGGACATAAATGCTGGCGCAATAAGCTTTCTCCGACGCGTCGCAAAAGCCATGCAGCTCCGTGGGTTGGTCAGGGGAGTAATTGACCCAACGAGGAATTTGAATCCCTGTTATGGCGTGGAGGTTATGTGCGAACTGCGTCCACTTTGCGAGGCGGAGGGTTTCACCTGTTCGTCCCAGTCAGTTCCGTCAAGCCACAGCTCTTGCAAGAGAATTTTGGCTTGAATCATTATCGGCGTTAGCCATCCTGCGGGGTCGAAAAGTTTTGCGACGGAAGAGAGAATTTGTCGCTTTGTGCTCGCGGTGGTTACTGGGATGGATTCAACGGTGTACGAAAATGAGTCCTTTATGGCATTCCATTGAATCCCGAGCGTTTTCGTCGTACTTGCTTTTTCGAATTCGAGAAACTGGGAATCCAGCAAGTCTGGTGTGGGAATAGTTTCAATTATTTCAGGATGGTTTGCCGTGATTTTTCTAAGGGGGAAGCCTGCTGACGTAAGGGCTTGCCTGACTTGCGAGAGGGACTCTGCAGCTGAGAGGATGGAGTGCCCGCCAGAAAGTATGTCGTCTACATATGTCTCGTCTTTTAATATCTGAGATGCTTTAGGGATGGTCTTATTGACGTCTTTAGAGAGCTCGTGCAAGGTACGTATTGCAAGATAGGGAGCGCAATTAAGACCGAATGTGACGGTTTTAAGCTTAAAATCTTGAATTGGACCATTTGGGGCTGAGCGAAAAATAATTTTTTGGTAATCTTGGTCCTCCTCATGTAAGAGAATTTGGCGGTACATTTTTTCTACATCGCCGTTGAAAACAAATTGGTACGTGCGCCACTTGAGTATTAATAGCATCAAATCGGGTTGTAGGGTGGGACCGGTATAGAGAACATCATTCAGAGAATTACCGGAAGTTGATTTCTTTGATCCATTAAAGACCACACGTACCTTGGTAGTTCTTTTTTCAGGCTTTATAACCGCGTGATGGGGTAGGTAGAACGACAAGTATTTGTTGTCTGAGCATTTTTCGTAGGAAGTGGTTTCTTCCATATGACCTAGGGTGAGATATTCTATTAAGACTTGGTCATATTGGGATTTAAGCTCGCCTTTTTGAGAAGATTTCTCTCCATGCTAAGAAATTGCTGGAGAGCTGAGGTTCGGGATCTACCTAAGGCTACCTGTTCTGGGAAACTGCGTCTAAAGGGGAGTCGCACTACATAGCGACCGTCATCTCTGCGAGTGGTGGTGGACTGGTACAATTCTTCGCATATAGTGTCTTCAGCATTAAGATACTTGGGGGTGGATACTTCTTCCAGTTCCCAGAATTTTCTGAGCTGCGAATCGAGGGAGTTCGATACTTCCTCCACCTGGGTTGAGAACGAAACTACTTTGCTAGGGACTTGACCACTAAGGATCCACCCAAATATGGTGTTTTGCGCTAGTAGGTTCGGGGAGATTTTTTCAACACCTTCTAGCATGATCTGCGGGATAAGGTCACTGCCAATGACTAAGTCAATCTGGGATGGAGAGTGGCAGTTTGCATCTGCGAGGGTTAGATGCGCCCATTTTTCACGCTGTCCTTGGGTGGGATTAAATTTGGGTAACACCTTGGTTAACTGGGGTAGGACAATAGCTTGTGCTTGGATCCTTGTGATTAAATCGTTCGAGACTAGAGTTAGAGAGCATAGTTTGTTCGATGTTTGAACTACTCTTCCACCCATGCCTGATATTTCGAAATTAGATGCTCGGCATGGTAGACGCAGTTTTATTTGAGCTTTGGAGGAGATAAAGCTCCGTTCTGACCCTTGGTCAATTAGGGCTCTGAGTTTGAAGAGTTCACCTCGGTGTTCTACAGAGACGATTGCCGTCGGGAGTAGTACTTTACTTTCATTGTCCGAGTAGAAAGATTGTACGTGGGCATTTTTTGAACACGTGGGTTGATCGCGGTTGTCTTCCGGAGAGTGGGGAGTTGGGTGACTGACATCAGTGGGGGTGGTAGTTGCTACTTGGGCTGTGGCTTTATGCATTCTGGGTGTTGATGATGTGCTAGAGGTCGCATCATCATGGAGAGCTGAGTTGTGCCGTTGTCGGCAGTGAACACACTTGAATGTGCTTTTGCAATCTCTTAGAACGTGGGATTGGGATAGGCAGTTAAAGCACATGTGATTGTCTCTCACGAACTTGTTCCGATCATGGACTGGCATTCTAGCGAATTTTGCACAGCTGTACAGGGGGTGCTCGGAGGTTTGCAATATGCGCATTTGTACATGTGCGGTGTTCTGTAGCATGGGATTGAATCCTCGGATTGGATTTTTCGTGATTGTTGCCTCTGAATGCATAATTATTTTGTTTAGAGTAGCTTGTGCTGGCGGGGGCCGATGTGGGTTTAGAGGGGCGCCATTGGTCTACTCTTTCTACCACCTCATAGCGAGTAGTCAGAAATTGGTTCATTTGGGACCAGTTGGGGAGATCTTTCCTGGAGGTTAGAGACTGTTTCCCACAGGGTTACCGTGTTCTCCGGGAGTTTAGAGGTGACCAGATAAATGAGGATTGGATCCCAACTTTCTGTTGAAACTTGCTGGGTGGCGAGAATTTGGAGGCAATTATTCTACGGATGATTGCAATTTCTGTATATCCTCGCTATTTTCAATGGGAATTGGTTTTAAATTCATAAGGGTTTTTATTTGGTTGTCGACCAAAACCCTGCGATTTTCATATCGCGACCTTAGGGCTTCCCACGCCAGTTCAAAATTGGCATCACTGAGTGGGAACTGTTTGACTATTTCGCCGGCTTTGCCTTGTGTTTTATACCGGAGGTGGTATAATTTCTGGGCTTTTGTGAGTTTTGGGTGGTTAATATAGACCGCCGTGAACATGTCACGAAATGACGGCCATTGTTCATAACCCCCATAAATACTTCTGTATCACAAGGCGGGATTTTTAATCCGAAACCTGTTCCATCTCTGGGAAGTGATGCGGTGGGGGCGGCTATGGGAATATTGCTTGTTGGAGCAACATAAGTTGGTCCCCCTATCTGGGCTTTTGTGTCCTCATAGATAATTAGACATGACCGGTATTTATTAAAGGCGACCGGTTTGAAGTCATCTGGGAGATCTAGATCATCTGTATCTAATACCGCGTCATGGGAGGTTTGGACCCGGTCCCAAAACCTATCAATATTGGTATCTTTAATTTTCAGGGACGATTCCGTATTTTCGTTAATCGGGGTGGACCTGAATCGAGCACAGTAGTCCGTGAAATTATCCGTTTCCGAGATGAATTTGTTTGCCGTGAAGATTTGCTTATTTTTTTTTGTGGTTTGGCGCGTTTGGCGTTGATCTTTGGAGCTGCCTTGGGATTTCTCGTCGTCACTCATTGTGGGGCTTTTGATTGGCTTCTTTGGGGGACACCTAACATAAAGTGAGCAAGCGAGGGAGAGAGCCTGAGAGTGAGGGAGAGATCCTGAGAGAGAGAGAGTGAGTTGACGACTTAAAGAAAGATTTATCACCGCAATGCAAATTTCACGACAAGAGAAATAAACTTTTTGACCTTTTGAAATTATATTTAATATCGCGAACCGTGAATTTGTACCACTGTACCCGCTTGAGAGAGCCACAAAATTAAAATTGTATCACCGTACCGCACTTTTATAAACGTTTGTATATATGAGTATATATGCGTATATATATGAGTGAAAAAAAAATTGTTTTTTTTTCCCCAGGGGATATATAATTGTTATATATTTGAGGGATTTTTAATATTTGTGAGTATTTGGGAAGAGAAGTTGGAAACGCTAATTAAAGAAATTTGAAAAGGTGAGAGTTTTATAAATTTATTTTGGATCCCTGTCTACCAGTTAATTATTACATATGCACATACATACATACGAATGAGAAACTAATAAGTATATTGGTAATGCACTGTTTTGGGGTGAACTGCCTTTCCTTTTTGCAATACGGGACTTATATATGTATTTATATTTACGAAATCTTAAAATTTATGATTGCAAAAAATTATTGGGGATATATATGTATGTATTTATGAATCCTCTTGGGAAATCCACAAATATCAAACTTTAATTAATAATGGGGAATGTTAATTATTTCAGGGAGGATTACTTGTTAAATTTGTGGGTTATTATTTGAATAATTTAATTTTGTATGTATGAAGGGTAGAGGGATAGAGTGGGTAAGCAAATCTTAATTTCTTTAATGCGTTTACCGCTATGAGGGCAAATGAATAATTCTATACATACATATATGTATGTACAATATTCAAATGCAAAACTCCACAAATATTAGATTTTTAATTATGTCGGGGCGTGAGCGGGGATTAAGAAATTTAATTTCTACTCACGATTTTTGGGATACTTCCTCTTATTTTCCAACGCTGGGTCCAAAAGTGGCGACGAATGACCAAATGTACAGCTCCGTTTCTGTAGATGCTGGGGATGTAGAGTCTCACGACGGTACAGGTGATGAGGATGGCGATGGTGGTGGGTTTCGGAGCACTCAGAACGACCGGGGTTGCAATTATGTAGTTCATTAACGCTATAAGTTCGCCTTACTTGCGTCGATGATGTTGATGATCGTTGTATATTTTTCCTGCTTTAACCTTGTGCGTTATTAAAACACAGTAGAATTTATACACACTCGCACAAAACTGTCTATTTAATTATATACGGATATGTAATTTCACAGAGTATGTTAGGTGTACATAATTTTTTCGAAAGGAAATTAATGCAATCAAATACAAAGTTTTCAAATATTTATAAGATTATTGGGCTTTGTTTGCAAAAAAAGCGATAAAGTGGAGCACACCAGGTGATACACAAAATATATAGATAGGAGAAACCTGTCTTAGAGCGCGAACAATCTAAATTCGATTTTTCCAAAATTGTCAAAAATGTCAACATGATTGTTTGACAGCTGATGCTTGTTTAGGCGAGCGAGTACCGCACGCGTTTCCAACCACGCATTTAAAGTGTTGGGTGTGTTACCGTGGTGTGGTGATTAGGGTTATTAATTCAAAGGGTACAAATTCAATAAAAGGTGCGTGCGATAATCGCTCGCTTGAACACATACAAAAAACAAGAACTTTTCTTTCAACAAAGCGGAAAAATAATCAAAAGTAATCAAAAAAATCAAAAAAAATCAAAAATAATCAAAAGTAATCAAAAAGGCCTTTTTTATTTATTTTGATTATTTAAATTTTTTTTTCAATAATCGGAAAAATCATGATTTTTTTGATTCTTTTTTTAATTAATTGAAAAGTAATCATTAAAAATAGAAAATATGGCAAGTAATCATTAAATGGCGTTTAAAGAAAATAATCAATGGAATGGCTAATCATTACCATTAGTAATCATTATTTAACAGGTCTGTTTGAAGTAAATTCTATTTTATTTAACTCCCTTTTTTTCAAATTTCCAATAAATTTAATTTTATTTTTTGGTTTATTTTTTTTTGAATATTTTATTCTACAATTGTTTTTGTTTTTATCGGCCTATTGATAAATGATTCAAGGTTCGATTCGAGTTCAAGGTCAGAACAATAATTATTTTTTTAATGATAATTATTGTTATTTTTTAATTTTTATAAATTTGAAAAATTGTATTTTGTTTCCTACTTACTATTCCAAAAACAAAATACAATTTTTCAAATTTAGAAAAATTTAAAAATAACAATAATTATCATTAGAAAAAAATTGTTGTTCTGGCCTTGAGCTCGAATCGAACCATGAATATTTCATTCTATTTAAAATTTTTTTCTACCAATTTTACTTTAATTTCAATTTCTAATTTGAATGAATTATGCTAGTTTCTAATTAACTCCCCTTTATTTAAAGTTTAGTTAATTTTTAATCTAATTTAACTACAATTTTCACTTCAATTCACATTAACTCCGGATATACGTTTCCTTTAATAGCATATATATCTTTACATATATATATATATATATATATATATATATATATTTTCAATTAAATTTATCATTCATTGTTACTTCCAATCAAAAAATGCACATTTTTTAACAAATTCAGGATTTTAGGTTTCTTTCATTAATTTATATTTTGACTTTAAATCAACTTAATTTAATTTAATTTCTAAATTCATTAAAGTTTTATTTTATTCTACCATTTAATTTTTTCTTTTCTTTTAATTTTTATTTAATTTTAGTCTGCATTTAAAAAAATTTTTTTTTCGATTTATGCTTAATAAAAAAAATGTTAAGTCAGATTAGGTTTAAGTTAATGTGAAATGACATAAATTGAATTTTATGTGAACTAAGGGATTACTTTAATTTTAACGTGCAAGAAAAAATAATTTTTCCAAAATCTAATGTCTGCAAAAAAAAACAACTTTTTTTGCGTTATTTGGCCAGGATATCAAAATTGATTTTACTCGATTTTTCATTTATGGAAAAGGGAACCTTCTCTCAATTTGAGCGTACAAGAAAGGGTAAATAAAATTGAAAGATGTTGGGCTTTTAAATTTTTCTAAACTTCAATTTTAAAAGTGAATATTTTTCTGAAATGAGGACGAAGTAATTATCAAATTTAAATTTTTAGCAAAAGACACAAAAAGATTTTTTTCTTCTTTTAAAGAATTTAGTTAAATAAACAGTACATTACCGGTGGCAGGATGTCCAACGGAATGTCCTTTTCGTTGTTGTACTTTACAATTTTGCTATTTTTTAAACGGAATCGAGACCATTTCCGAACATATGGGATTTTAAAAAAATAAAAATTTTTTTTTCTTCACTTAACTTTGAATTTTCCGCGGCACGCCCACGCACTTTTGATCCAACTTTTGCACTGATTTTTTGAGCTTCAGTTAGATCGTGCGCATCTAAACGGAATTTCACTTTCACTCAATTCACGCCCACGCATGTGCAGTTGCATTTCGTTTTTTTGCGCATGCACACATTCATACCTATACATGTAGGCGTCCTTCCACTAATGTTGCGCAACACGCGCAGATACCTGGTTGAGATACATTTTGTCGATAATGGTGCAACGCAAGAACAAGTACGGTTGCCGGTGACATATGTATCTATGTATTTTAAGGCTAGCGTAACAGCCATTTGATACCCATGTCATATAAACACATTCCAGTGTTACCCTTGGTTCAATTTCCTACATGGTGATTTTCCCTTATTTTGTCTCCAAAGCTCTCAGCTGAGTATGTAATGTTTGGTTACACCCGAACTTAGCCTTCCTTACTTGTTTTATTTTATATATGAAATTAAATATGTTAGCGTGTGTCCCAAACGCACTTCGAAAGACGTTGTGCCACCTTTCGATAGAATTATTTGTACGGATTTCACCCAATGGTGATAATATATATATTCCATAATTCGATTGGATATAACGCCTTCTTTCGACGTTGCTGTGTTCCAGGCTGAAAAAAATTTCAGAAGTCAAAATGCAGGAATTAATCAGACAGCAAAAATTTAATGTTTTTTTGCTGTCTGATTACTTTCTGAATTTTGACTTCTGAAATTTGACTTCTGAAATTTGGCTTCTGAAATTTGACTTCTGAATATTGATTTCAGAATTTTTGTTTCTGAATTTTGACTTCTGAATTTTGGCTTTCTGAAAAAAGGGTTCTGACTAATGTTTTCTGAAAAAATGTTTTTCCGAATTTTTTTTTCTGAATTTATGTGGGGAACCTGAATTAACATTTATTTTTAAAGTCATATTTCTCATATGAGTGGCATTTTTATACTCAGTTGAGCAGAGCTCACAGAGTATATTAACTTTGATTGGATAACGGTTGGTTGTACAGGTATAAAGGAATCGAGATAGATATAGACTTCCATATATCAAAATCATCAGTATCGAAAAAAAATTCGATTGAACCATGTCCGTCCGTCCGTCTGTCCTTTAACACGATAACTTGAGTAAATTTTGAGGTATCTTGATGAAATTTGGTATGTAGGTTCCTGGGCACTCATCTCAGATTGCTATTTAAAATGAACGATATCGGACAATAACAACGCCCACTTTTTCGATATCGAAAATTTCGAAAAATCGAAAAAGTGCGATAACTCATTACCAAATACGGATTAAGCGATGCAACTTGGTAGATGAATTGAACTTATGACGCAGAATAGAAAACTAGTAAAATTTTGGGCAATGGGCGTGGCACCGCCCACTTTTAAAAGAAGGTAATTTAGAAGTTTTGCAAGCTGTAATTTGGCAGTCGTTGAAGATATCATGATGAAATTTGGCAGGAACATTACTCTTATTATTGTATGTCTGGTTAATAAAATTAGCAAAATCGGGCAACGACCACGCCCACTTTTAAAAAAAAATTTTTTTAATTAAATTTTAAAAGAAAAGTTAATATCTTTACAGTATATAAGTAAATTATGTCAACATTCAACTCCAGTAATGATATGTTGCATCAAAATACAAAATTAAAAGAAAATTTCAAAATGGGCTTGGCTCCGCCCTTTTTCATTTAATTTGTCTAGGATACTTTTAATGCCATAAGTCGAACAAAAATTTACCAATCCTTGTGAAATTTGGTAGAGGCTTACATTCTAGGACGATAACTGTTTGCTGTGAAAAAGGGCGAAATCGGTTGAAGCCACGCCCAGTTTTTGTACACAGTCGACCGTCTGTCCTTCCGCTCGGCCGTTAACAGGATAACTTGAGCAAAAATCGATATATCTTTACTAAACTCAGTTCACGTACTTATCTGAACTCACTTTGTATTGGTGTAAAAAATGGCCGAAATCCGACCATGACCACGCCCACTTTTTCGATATCGAAAATTACGGAAAATGAAACAAATGTCATAATTATATACCAAATATGAAAAAAGGATGAAACATGGTAATTGTATTGGTCTATTGACGCAAAATATAACTTTAGAAAAAAACTTGGTAAAATGGGTGTGACACCTACCATATTAAGTAGAAGAAAATGAAAAAGTTTTGCAGGGCGAAATCAAAAGCCATTGGAATCTTGGAAGGAATACTGTTCGTGGTATTACATATATAAATAAATTAGCGGTACCCGACAGATGATGTTCTGGATCACCGTGGTCCACATTTTGGTCTATATCTTGAAAACGCCTTTACATATACAACTAAGGGCCACTCCCTTTTAAAACTCTCATTAATACCTTTAATTTGATACCCATATCGTACAAACACATTCTAGAGTCACCCCGTGGTCCACGTTTATGGCGATATCCCGAAAAGGCGTCCACCCATAGAACTAAGGCCCACTCCCTTTTAAAACACTTATTAATAACTTTCGTTTGATACCCATATTGTACAAACGCATTCTAGAGTCAATCCTGGTCCACTTTTATAACGATATTCCGAAAAGGCGTCCACCTATAGAACTAAGGCCCACTCCCTTTTAAAATACTCATTAACACCTTTCATTTGATACCCATATAGTACAAAAAAATCTAGAGTCACCCCTGGCCCACCTTTATGGCGATATCTCGAAAAGGCATCCACCTATAGAACTAAGGCCCACTCCCTTTTAAAATACTCATTAACACCTTTCATTTGATACCCATATTGTACAAACGCATTCTAGAGTCACCCCTGGTCCACGTTTATGGCGATATCCCGAAAAGGCGTCCACCCATAGAACTAAGGCCCACTCCCTTTTAAAACACTTATTAACACCTTTCGTTTGATACCCATATTGTACAAACGCATTCTAGAGTCAATCCTGGTCCACTTTTATAACGATATTCCGAAAAGGCGCCCACCTATAGAACTAAGGCCCACTCCCTTTTAAAATACTCATTAACACCTTTCATTTGATACCCATATAGTACAAACCAATTCTAGAGTCACCCCTGGTCCACCTTTATGGCGATATCTCGAAAAGGCGTCCACATATAGAACTAAGGCCCACGCATTCTTAAAATACTCATTAACACCTTTCATTTGACACTCATATCGTACAAACAAATTCTAGAGTCACTCCTGGTCCATCTTTATGGCGATATCTCGAAAAGGCGTCCATCTATGGAACTTAGGCCCACGCCCTTTTAAAATACTCATTAATACCTTTCATTTGATACCCATATCGCACAAAATAAATTCTAGAGTCACCCCTGGTCCTCCTTTATGGCGATATCTCGAAAAGGCGTCCACCTATAGAACTTAGGCCCACTCCCTTTTAAAATTATCAATAACACATTTCATTTGATACCGATATTGTACAAACAAATTCTAGAGTCAGGCCTGGTCCACCTTTATGGCGGTATCCCTAAATGGCGTCCATCTATAGAACTATGGCCCACTTCCTCTTAAAATACTCTTTAATACCTCCCATTTGATACACATGTCATACAAACAAATTCCAGGGTTACCCTAGGTTCTTTTTACAACATGGTGATTTTCCCTTACTTTGTCTCCACAGCTCTCAACTGAGTATGTAATGTTCGGTTACACCCGAACTTAGCCTTACTTACTTGTTTTTACTAGTTCTGGGTTTTGGTTTAGAATGTCCAAAAAGTTTTCACAGCTGCCCATATTAAATTTTATAAATAGCATTGCACGTAATGTTTCTACTTTTAGTGACGACTTTTCCGATGTCCATAAGCTATTTAAGGAAAATACCCGTTCCGTAGGAACGTTTATTCCTGGCAAATAAAGAAGGTACTTGATGATGGCTAGGGAATTCTGGAATGGTATTCCGTTGTCTTTGAAATTTTTGAACACCTCTATACATCGCTGTTCTATTAGGTTAGGTTAGGTTGATCTGGCCGGTCCATGAGGACCTCATATAGACTGATTGAGTTCGTAGCGTTACCAGAAGTTTGTTTTAACGACCAAACTGAAAAACCCTATCAAAAACCAGGACTTATGTTATAAAATAACTCCATCCTCTTGGCAAATACTAGAAGCTTCCTAGGACTTAAGCCACTTGCTGCTTCTAGATCTGACAGCTGTATCACTCCTAATAGCTGGAGTCTTAGCCTGGCTAGTGCAGGGCACGAACACAGAACGTGCTAGATCGTTTCCCCCGCACTTCCTACATTTGCTATCACTGACTAATCCTAATTTAAAGGCATGTGACGCCAGAAGGCAGTGTCCAGTCAAAATACCCGTATGAGTCTATAGTCCTCTCTTTTTAATGATAGAAGCAACTTTGTTAGTCTAATGTTGTAAGACCTACACATAATCTTCGACACTTTACAGCCCCAGCTTGAACCCACGCCTTTCCTTCTTGGTCGATCATGTGCACCTCTCGCCTTCGCTTAATCTCGCCCAGTCTAATTGGGACGTCTGCGAAGCAAGCTTTAAGGGATGCACCCTTTTTAGCTAGTTCGTCCGCTTTTTCATTCCCATCTATTCCCATATGCCCTGGGACCCAATATAGATGTATCCTTCTCCCTGTCCCGATTCTCTCCAGAGACTGCTTACACTCTAAGACGTATTTAGATGCTGTGCTATGCGAAATTATTGCCTTAATTGCTGCTTGACTGTCAATATAAAAGTTAACACGGCTGCAGGTTAAGCTATTCTCTTCCAGTGTTTCTACTGCTTTAGTTTCTTCCAATATTTCCGCTTAGAAAACGCTACAGTAATCTGACAGCTTGTAGGATCTGCTTATTTCCGGATCAGCATAGTATACCGCAGAACCTACTGCTTCCACTACTTTGGAACCATCTGTGTACACATGTATCGCCTCGTCCGCCCTTTTAAAATACCCATTAGCACCTTTTTTTTGATACCCATATTGTACAAACAAATTCTAGGGTCACCCCTGGTCCACCTTTATGGAGATATCTCGAAACGGCGTCCACCTCTGGAACTAAGGATTACTCCCTTTTAAAATACTCATTAACACCTTTCATTTGATCCCATATCGTACAAACAAATTCTAGAGTCAACCCTGATCCACCTTTATGGCGATATCCCTAAATGGCGTCCACCTATAGAACTATGGCCCACTCCCTCATAAAATACTCTTTAATGCCTTTCATTTGATACACATGTCATACAAACACATTCCAGGGTTTCCCTCGGTTCATTTTCCTACATAGTTATTTTCCCTTATATTGTCACCATAGCTCTCAACTGAGTATGTAATGTTCGGTTACACCCGAACTTAACCTTCCTTACTTGTTATTAATACATTTGTAAGATTTTTCTCCTATCGTTTTTTCTTCTATAAGTAGTTTAACGATATCATCCCATTTGCCCATTGGGCAAAATTAAAATTTAGTTAAACCTTATCTAAACCAACTGCGCGGCTGGTATATCGCTTTTTTCGGAATTTATTATGGGTTGAGTAGAGTTTCAGAAACAAACTGATGCAACTTACTACGCAGATTATTAGAAGCATGATTTTGATAGTAACTAGTGCCTCAGTATGATCTACTACTTGGACTGAGTTTACAACTTTGGCCGATGGTTTTTCTAGTTTTGATTCTTGGCTTCCCATCGTAAAAAAATATGTTTTTTTTTCTTTATTAAAAAAATTTTTCTTTTTTTTTCAGTATATTAATCTGTTGTTCCCATAAATTTGACTTCGTACCTATATAATTCTTCGGGTGTTGTTGCTGGTGGGTTTCTTACATTCCATATTGTTGGTTCCCCAGGCATATCAATAAGTTTCCACCATTTTATCAACCATACTAGAGTTTTTTCCTCATCTACAATTTTAATTTCATTTTTAAGGTCCTCAAGTGGCCCTTTTACATAACTTCTAATTTTTCTTGATCTTTCCATAATTTTAAAATCAATAGTTTTACAAAATTGTATTTTATTTTTATTTTTTTTTCAACACCCTAATGTTTACATTGCTGGGTTTGGTTTTTATTTTGATAATTATTTTTCCTTAATTCCTTGATTTCTTGTTTTAGTTTAATTTTTTCTGTCTGATTTGTGTCTTAAATAAATTTTTTCATAAATCTTGGCTATTGTTTTTCGAATGGCAAATTGCTTTCCTCCTCGTTTACTTTTCAATTTTATCGGTTTTGGAACTTTAGGTTCCTGAATTTTTTGAATCTTATTTCTCTGTCTATATTCCTCGATTGTTATTGGCTTAGGGCTTTGCTTTTGGGTATTTCAGGTGTTTTTTTTTCACCTTCTTGGAACTTCAGATTTAGTTAAACTAATCCTTCAAAAATTTGATCAAATTGGCTTTGACTTTGTATGCCCTCTTCTTGGAACATATCTCAAAATTTATCAAAAAAAAAGGTTTTTACAGCAGAAATTTGAATTTTTGCTTGTCAATAGGCAGCCGTTAGGTTGCCCGAATATTTTTCCTGCTTAGAAAATATGTCTAAAATGTTAAAACTATTTCAAAATTAAGGTAATTATATTTATTATATTTATACTTTTTTTGCTGCCAATCTTGTTGTTTATTCCGAATGTGGTTCTTTTGTTCCTTCCAAGGCAATATCAATATTTTTACTGGTCATATCCACTACTCCTGCATCATTTCGATTATAAAGCCCGTAAATTATCATAAAAATTGCTAAATGGCGTCATTTTTGAGTACTCCAAATTGGTCATATCCACTGCTCCTGCATCAGTTCGATTATAAAGCCAGTAAATTATTATAAAAATTGCTAATCAAATTAGCTTTCAGTAGATTTCGTTTGATCAGCTCCTTTTTGCTTTTCTTCTTCCAGGATAAAATTGAGAGTAAAAAATCGTTTTATAGCTTCACTGTTTGTTTCTTTTATAAAGCTTAGGCTGTAATCAGCCAGTAAAGTCCTTGCCAGCTATGAAATTAGGCTGAAAAATCAGCCAGAAGAATCATAGGCAGGATAGCCATGTAAAAGGTTTGAAATAAAATATACTGCGTTGTGAGTGATCAAAGCTCAATGCTTAATTGCTCTTTTTTTCACATGTTGTCAGCTTATTTATACAAAATTATTCTAACATATTCTTACATACATATTTACATTTAAGCAATCATACTTACATACATATTTACCTTAAGCATACATTTTTACATACCTACATACAACTTGAGACAAAATATGTACCTACACACCCCTGTGTTGAGTTGTGACTTTTGTGGGAAATGCAACGTTCGCAAATTTGCTTGAATGTAAATTTGTTTGGTTATGTGTTGTACACACACCTGTATTAAATCGTGTGAATGGCTATGTCAGCAATAATTGAAAATGCTTTTTTATGTGTTGATGAACATTTAGACTATTTTTGTTACAGGGTAGCTGATTTAAATATTTGGCCTTAAATTGTTGGCTGTTTACACTACACAGTATCATTCGCTCGATTTGCTGGGTTTACAAAGTTCACACACACACACACACACACACATGCACACATTTGCGATTTTGAACGGATGCGCCTAAATGTAGGCAACGAAATTGTTTTGTTGTTGTTTTGCGGTGTCATACGTATGCACCTAATTGATATAGATCGGCCAGAACACAAACCGAAAGAACGGATGCACCTAAATGTAGGCAACGAAATTGTTTTGCAGTATATATGTTTGTCGGTGTGTATATACTTAATTAACTTGTGGATTAATATACACATAAAAACCTACCATCTGCAAAAACAAAATCGATTCATGATTAGAAGAGATCTTCACAACAAATATGTACAAGGAAATTACCGGTAACATTATTAAAGGTTACTGTGACCTTGTTAGCAAACCCCGAGTCAAGTTTAATATATAACAGTTCAAAATAAGTAAAACTGATATCAGACCAGATTCTTATCAGATACACAACTGATAGGTGAGAGATTTAGCAGATTCTTATAAGATACACAGCTGATAGGTAACAGATTTTTTTTCGATCGCTCGTTTAAAATCATGTCAAATAATCATATGACTGTATTAGCAAATCTTTCTAGGACAATGAAAGTATTAAGAAAAAACCAAAAAGAATATTTTGATAGTTTTTAGAAATTTACAGCCACCGATTGAACTGGTTAATTATCTGAAGCCACCAATACATTACAATTATAAGGAGAAAGAAAAATGTGTGAAATGTGTTTAAAAGTTTTATTTAATAAAAATAAATTATATAAAATATAAATTGTTTAATATTATTTTTTTTTCTTAAATGTATTACAGTAACGTACTACTATAAGGTTTCGAAATGACCATAAGCATAATTATCAACATGATTTTCTCGTCAAATTCGCTTATCATCCATATTGCTTAGAGCTACTTTATAAATATTTTGCGTATAAACCGTTTGTAATTTAGATCTAAATTTATACATTGATGCATTATACAATTTATTTTCCAACAGACATTTTCTAAAATCACTTAAACTCAATGTAGAAGTTACACAATTTTTTATTCCCTTTATTTTTATACCTTTCATGATAATGAGATGGTATATTAATTTCGTCACGAAACCCAAAATTGTAAGTCCTTAAAGAAAAAAATTAGACCCACCATTAAGTATACCGAAATAATCAGAATGAAGAGCTGAGTTGATTTAGCTATGTCCGTCTGTCTCTCTGTCCGTCTGTCTGTTTGTATGCGAAACTAGTCCCTCAATTTTTGAGATATCTTGATAAAATTTGGTGAGCAGGTGTATTTGGGTGTCCGATTAGACATTTGTCGGAACCGGCCGGATCGGACCACTATAGCATATATCCTCCATACAACCGATTTTTCAGAAAAAGAGGATTTTTGTAATATCTTACTCAATTTAACAGATTGAAGCTTCAAACTTCACCATATACTTTCGTATATTGCACATATTGTTGCCTGAAAAAATTGATGGGATCGGTCGTATATATAGTATATATCCCCCACAACCGATTGTTCAGATAAAATCCTTTCGTAATTACTGCCCTATTTTAAGAGCTAGAGGCTTCAAATTTCAACGAATGCTTACGTATATGGCATATATTGTTGTCTGAAAAAATCATACAGATCGGTGGTATATATAGTATATATATGGTGGTATATATAGTATATATATATATTTTCGCAATTTTTGCCCCATTTTAACAGCTAGAAGCTTCAAATTTCACCGAACGCTTACGTATAGGGCATATATTGTTGTCTGAAAAAATCATAGAGATCGGTTGCATATATAGTATATATCTCATACAACCGATTGTTCAGATAAGAAACTTTTCGCAATTTCTACCCCATTTTAACAGCTATAAGCTTCAAATTTCACCGATTGCTTACGTATATAGCATATATTGTTGTGTCAAAAATCATAGAGATCGGTGATATATATAATATATATATGATGGTATATATAGTATATATATATATTTTTTTTTGCGTTTTCGGCCCCATTTTAACAGCTAGAAGCTTCAAATTTCACCAAATGCTTACGTGTATAGCATATATTGATGTCTGAAAAAATCATTGAGATCGGGTGTATACATAGTATATATCTCATACAACCGATTGTTCAAATAAGAAACTTTGCGCAATTTCTGCCCCGTTTTAACAGCTAGAAGCTTCAAATTTCACCAAATGCTTACGTATATAGCATATATTATTGTCTGACAAAATCATAGAGATCGGTGGTATATATATTATATACTTCATACAAACTGTCATTTTTGCCCCTTTTTTACGGATAGAAGCTTCAAAATTCATCATGTTTCATCAAATAGTTACGTTTACTTCATATATTTTTGAAATACGTGATTCGTAGTCGTAGTTTTTACATGCAGACCACAAAAAACGTGAAGCTTTGAATCCTCCCACAAAGTACCTACCTATTTTTATACCTTTCATGAAAATGAAATGGTATATTAATTTCGTCACGAAACCCAAAATTGTAAGTCCTTAAAGTAAAATAGATGGACCCACCATTAAGTATACCGAAATAATCAGAATGAAGAGCTGAGTTGATTTAGCCTTGTCCGTCTGTCTGTCTTCCGTCTGTCCGTCTGTCTGTTTGTATGCAAACTAGTCCCTCAATTTTTGAGATATCTTGATAAAATTTGGTGAGCAGGTGTATTTGGGTGTCCGATTAGACATTTGTCGGAACCGGCCGATCGGACCACTATAGCATATATCCTCCATACAAGCGATTTTTCAGAAAAAGAGGATTTTTGTAATATCTCACTCAATTTAACAGATTGAAGCTTCAAACTTCACCATATACTTTCGTATATTTATTTATTTACACATATTGTTGCCTGAAAAAATTGATGAGATCGGTCGTATATATAGTATATATCCCCCACAACCGATTGTTCAGATAAGAAACTTTTCGTAATTACTGCCCTATTTTTATAGCTAGAGGCTTCAAATTTCGACGAATGCTTACGTATATAGCATATATTGTTGTCTGAAAAAATCATACAGATCGGTGGTATATATAGTATATATATGGTGGTATATATAGTATATATATATAGTATATATATATAGTATATATATATTTTCGCAATTTTAGCCCCATTTTAACAGCTAGAAGCTTCAAATTTCACCGAACGCTTACGTATATGGCATATATTGTTGTCTGAAAAAATCATAGAGATCGGTTGTATATATAGTATATATCTCATACAACCGCTTGTTCAGATAAGAAACTTTTCGCAATTTCTACCCCATTTTAACAGCTATAAGCTTCAAATTTCACCGATTGCTTACGTATATAGTATATATTGTTGTGTCAAAAAATCATAGAGATCGGTGATATATATAATATATATATGATGGTATATATAGTATATATATATATTTTTTTTGCGATTTCGGCCCCATTTTAACAGCTAGAAGCTTCAAATTTCACCAAATGCTTACGTGTATAGCATATATTGATGTCTGAAAAAATCATTGAGATCGGGTGTATACATAGTATATATCTTATACAACCGATTGTTCAGATAAGAAACTTTGCGCAATTTCTGCCCCGTTTTAACAGCTAGAAGCTTCAAATTTCACCAAATGCTTACGTATATAGCATATATTGCTGTCTGAAAAAATCATAGAGATCGGTGGTATATATATTATATACTTCATACAAACTGTCATTTTTACCCCTTTTTTACGGATATAAGCTTCAAAATTCATAAAGTTTCATCAAATAGTTACATTTACTTCATATATTTTTGAAATACGTGATTCGTAATCGTAGTTTTTACATGCAGACCACAAAAAACGTGAAGCTTTGAATCCTCACACAAAGTACCTACCTATTTTTATACCTTTCATGAAAATGAAATGGTATATTAATTTCGTCACGAAACCCAAAATTGTAAGTCCTTAAAGGAAAATAGATAGACCCACCATTAAGTATACCGAAATAATCAGAATGAAGAGCTGAGTTGATTTAGCCATGTCCGTCTGTCTGTCTGTCCGTCTGTCCGTCCATACAACCGATTTTTCAGAAAAAGAGGATTTTTGAAATATCTTACTCAATTTAACAGATTGAAGCTTCAAACTTCACCATATACTTTCGTATATTGCACATATTGTTGCCTGAAAAAATTGATGAGATCGGTCGTATATATAGTGTATATCCCCCACAACCGGTTGTTCAGATAAAAATCTTTTCGTAATTACTGCCCTATTTTAAGAGCTAGAGGCTTCAAATTTCGACGAATGCTTACGTATATAGCATATATTGTTGTCTGAAAAAATCATACAGATCGGTGGTATATATAGTATATATATGGTGGTATATATAGTATATATATATAGTATATATATATATTTTCGCAATTTTAGCCATATTTTAACAGCTAGAAGCTTCAAATTTCACCGCACGCTTACGTATATGGCATATATTGTTGTCTGAAAAAATCATAGTGATCGGTGATATATATAATCTCATACAACCGATTGTTCCGATAAGAAACTTTGTGCAATTTCTTCCCCATTTTACAGCCAGAAGCTTCAAATTTCACCAAATGCTTACGTATATAGCATATATTGTTGTCTGAAAAAATCATATAGACCGGTGGTATATATAATCTCATACAACCGATTGTTCAGATAAGAAACTTTGTGCAATTTCTTCCCCATTTTAACAGCTAGAAGCTTCAAATTTCACCAAATGCTTACATGTATAGTATATATTGTTGTCTGAAAAATTCATTGAGATCGGTGGTATATATAGTATATATCTCATACAACCGATTGTTCAGATAAGAAACTTTGCGAAATTTCTGCCCCGTTTTAACAGCTAGAGGCTTCAAATTTCACCAAATGCTTACGTATATAGCATATTTTGTTGTCTGAAAAAATCATAGAGACCGGTGGTATATATAATCTCATACAACCGATTGTTCAGATAAGAAACTTTGTGCAATTTCTTCCCCATTTTAACAGCTATAAGCTTCAAATTTCACCAAATGCTTACGTGTATATTATATATTGTTGTCTGAAAAAATCATTGAGATCGGTGGAACATATATTATATACCCCATATAAACTGTATTTTTTTGCCCCTTTTTTACGGCTAGAAGCTTCAAAATTCCAAAACGTTTCATCAGATAGATACGTTTACGTCATATATTGTTGAAATACGTGATTCGTAGTCATAGTTTTTACACGCAGACCACAAAAAACCTGAAACTTTGCATCCTCACACAAAGTACCTACCTATTTTTTTATTTTATATTTATCTTAAAAATCGTTTAGATATGTCCAAATTTCACCAAATGTAATGTAATGTAATGTATTTATTTATTACGGCTTTCCTAAGCCTAACTTAAATCTATTTTACATGTTTATAATTATCTTCTGGACTATGCAATCTAGAATAGTTACATCTATGTCCTACCTTGGAGTACTATGGATGGGAGACTTCCAGATCATGCGAACAAAGCGTTGTGATTATGTAGTATGTAGGCATTTTACGCATGTTAGTAAAGCGCGAAGGCAACATCTGCACGGCGATGCACTGAGTTAATCGAGTGATGCGTTTCAGTATGTGCTTCGGCAACCTTTTTTGTATGCGCACAAGAGCTTGGAAGTCTTGGCGCTACACAGCAGTATAGTTTCGCTGCACTTCTATCGATGCTATGGAAGTCCGCCTGTCCAGCACTAAATTGGTAGTGTTCTGCAATAATTGTACAATTTTTGTTTAAATTTATTGGAATGACATGATTTAATATCAATCGGTAGTTCGTTATATGATTTAAGACCTTTATAATACAGATTACATTTGTCTGCTTCAGTTTTATAAGCCGGCATATTAAAATCATTTTTATTACGAGTATTTACAGAGTGCACATCTTTTACATATTTTATATTAGTCCTCAAATACGCAGGCAAAGTTCCTTCTATTATGTTTTTAATAAATTTTATGGTATAATAAAAAAGTTGCTGTCTAATGCTAAGCCATTAAGAGAGCATAGCATGTCTCTGATAGGTGTATCATACCGTTTTTTGAGAATGAATCTCATAGCGCGGTTCTGTTGCTTTCGTAGCTTGTATATCTGACTATCTCGCAAGATGAAAAATATAGTTGGGCAATAAATAAAATTAGGTTCGATTATAGATCTGTAGACGATGATTTATACCTTCTATTTAAATATTTGCAGGTTCGTTGTGTAAAATATAACTTTTTCGCTATTTTTCCTACCGTATAATCCACGTGCTCGTTGAAATTCAGCTTATCATCTATTTTTATTCCCAAGTATTTTATAATGCTGACTTTTTCAATTAGTTCGTTATTTATATTTAAGTTTTGTAGCTCATTGTTTTGAAAATTGCGTCTAGATATAACCATAAATTTCGTTTTATTGACATTCACTTTTAGTCTGTTTACGCATAACCAACCATATACGCTGTTAAGATCTTCTTGTAGCTTAGCATATATTTCAGTAATATTGTTCCCACTTATCATCAGCAATGTATCATCAGCAAACAATTTTATTTCACAGTGCTTAATGGAGCTAGTTATATCATTAATATATATATTGAACATTATGGGTGCCAGCACAGACCCTTGAGGTAGACCAACAGGTACCTCCCTTTTATCCGATACGGACGTTCGAATCACTGTTCTTTGGTATCTGTTAATTAGGAAGTCTTGAAACCATTTTAGTTCTATACCAGAAACGCCAATGCAAGAAAGCTTTTTCAGCATTAATTTTTGGTCGATCGTCTCGAATGCACGCTTTAAATCCAAAAACACAGCTAATATGTGTTTTTTCCTGCTTAAGTCTTCTTTCCAGTTAGCTAAAACCAAATTCAAAGCACTTTCACATGAATGTTTTTTTCGAAAACCAGATTGTTGAGGTATAATAATTACGTTATCTTCTAAATATTTTACCAGCTGATTTTTTACCACTGTTTCCAAAATTTTTTCATCACATTGTAACGTGTTAATAGGTCTTATCTCCTCAGCTTTGATGGTATTTTTCACTTTTTCTAATGGCACAACTATAGAAGATTTCCATAAACTAGGAAGGGGACCTTTATCTAAGCTCTCATTAACAAGCTGAGAATAGAAAAAACCTGTATACGTTATGGAATCTTTAACGACTCCTTCCGACACAAGTTTCTTCCCTCCAATTTTATTTTTAAACTTACTTACTATATCAACTATCTCTGCATATATTGTTGTCTGAAAAAATTATAGAGACCGGTGGTATATATAATCTCATACAACCGATTGTTCAGATAAGAAACTTTGTGCAATTCTTCCCCATTTTAACAGCTAGAAGCTTCAAATTTCACCAAATGCTTACGTGTGTAGTATATATTGTTGTCTGAAAAAAAAATCATTGAGATCGGTGGTATATATAGTATATATCTCATACAACCGATTGTTCAGATAAGAAACTTTGCGCAATTTCTGCCCCGTTTTAACAGCTAGAAGCTTCAAATTTCACCAAATGCTTACGTATATAGCATATATTGTTGTCTGAAAAAATCATAGAGATCAGTGGTACATATATATATACCCCATATAAACTGTATTTTTTTGCCCTTTTTACGGCTAGAAGCTTCAAAATTCAAAACGTTTCATCAAATAGTTACGTTTAGACAGTCCCGTCCTTACTTGTTTTAGTTTCATTTATATCGTTATCAATTTTAAATGAATACATTTTTGCTCTTAAATCAATATATTTTTTTAGCCAATCTGATTGATTAAATTGTAGAATTCTATGAATTTTCTTTAATACAAGTCCATGTTTAATACATTGTTGTAAATTTCTATAATGAATGATATATTTTATTTTGTTTCTCAAATAACCAATCAACTTTTAGTTTTTCATTTAGCCCACTTTTTTTATTTCCAAAACAAAATGGTAAATCATTATGAATATTGTGAGTGGTTATGGGTTAATCTAAATCTACTTCTAATATGTATCCGACTAAAGAATTTTCTGGTATGCTAAAAACGTCATACTCCTCTACGTTTTCAATCCATTCAAAATTATTATGAGGGAGATATTGTGACATAACATAACCATATAAATTATTAACATCTAAATAAATTATATAAATTGAAGCCTTAGTCTCATTGTAATCACTTAAATATTTATTGTTAGCAACTAAACGCCGTTTGCAACATTGAATAATCCCGCCCCTAATTCCCGACATTATAAAATGATGCATGTTTTCATCAGTAAACAATTTTAATTCTTTTCTAGTTATTTTGGGCATTGCGTCCCAAGATAATCCTGGAGATGTATAATATGGACTAGGGTCTAGTCGATAAATTCCTTTATATAATTTTCTAAAATTTTCAAAAATGTCACTGAGGGGTAGCACATATACTTTTAGATATAATAATAAATAATCTAATAAATTGGAACAATTAAATGTTGTCCAAACATTTTGTGCATGCTGATCATCATCGATACTACACGATGCATTTGATAATTTATTAAAGAAAAGTGAACGATCAGGTAATTGTGTTTCGATGAGACGTTCTTCTGAATCTAAGTAGTCATATGGAAAAATACTGTAACGAATTTAATGCAATTCCCCTTATTTGCATCTTCTGCCAACGTTCGTATCGCTAAACTGCTGAATAAATAACTCCAATATTGAATAATGGAAACATGGCCTTTATTAAAGTACTTCACAATAACACTTATACTTTGCAACGAATAGTTTGCTTAGTAACCAAACTGGTTGATAGCTCAAATGAAACTGATTTCTCGCCTCCACTGTTGTCGCCCTTTTATATTGTCCGACCTCCTCGTTGCATATTTCTAGGCTTTTCTAATTCCAGAACTTACTAGTTAGTTATAAATTTCTCAACTACAACTACAGATGTATAATTTTTTAGCTTCTCTCATACCCCATGCGCTTGTATGTGTGAGCGACACTTCCACAATCACAATTGCATACCTTTAGGAGCATTTCAGATAAGATATCCGCATTTCCTTTACCTTGCTTCTCCGCCGCGTGCACGCGTATGTGTAGACATAATGATTGAATTATTGATGTGAATTCACGTCACTGCTTAGCATCGGCCTAGAGATGGCAGTACCCCATAGTGTTGCTAATATTCGTAACTCTGCCCTCCACCTAAGTCTGATCGTCCCGATAACACAAATCTCTCGATCTAAACGCTGCTAACCTCTCCAAATGAACCACTTTCATTTTGGTTCGCGGTTTGCCAATGGTTTGTATGCGGTACACTACGTCGTTGATCCGTTTTACAACTTTGTATGGGCCTTCCCAGTTACACTGTAATTTCGGGGACAAACTTTTTTTCCGTTCTGGGTTGTATAGCAGCACCAAATCTCCTTCTTGAAACCCTTCCGAATTAATTGCTTTATCGTACCTCGCTTTCATCTTGTCACTCATAATCTTCGCTCGTTGCCTTATCAGATCGTGTATCTCTTTCAGCTCTTCTTCCAAGAGAACAGTGGATTTCTTGACATTCCTCTCCGCATCGGCATCTATCCCATACTTGAAATCAGCTGGCAGTCGAAGTTCATTGCCAAAAATTATCTTTGCGGGAGTTTGGCCCGTTGTCTCATGTACTGCCGATCGGTAGGCCATCAAGAATAATGATATGTGTGTAATCCAGTCCTTATGGTACTTGTCTACTACTTTCCTTAAATGCTCCTCCAATGTTCTATTGAAGCGTTCCACCATACCATCGGACTGAGGATGCAATGCAGTTGTCCGTGTTTTCCGAATGCCCAACTTCTTGCACATTTCTTGGAACACAGCTGATGAAAAATTCCTGCCTTGGTCAGAATGTAACTCTATTGGTACACCATACCTTGCAATCCATTCGTTTGTAACCACTTCTGCTACTGTTTATGCTTCTTGGTTTGGGACTGGCCATTTACTGAAATAATCCATAATCACCAGTACGTATTTGTTTCCCGCGGTTGCTTGTAGGAAATGACCCTGCGACATCCATGGCGATCCTTTCAAATGGTGCACCTGAAATATACTGCTTCATCTGGCCATGAATTCGTTGTTGTTGTTGTTGTTGTAGCGATAAGGTTCCTCCCCGAAGGCTTTGGGGAGTGTTATCGATGTGATGGTCCTTTGCCGGATACAGATCCGGTACGCTCCGGTACCACACGCACCATTAAGGTGCTGGCCCGACCATCTCGGGTAACGATTTATGTGGCCACATTAAACCTTCAGGCCATCCCCTCCCTCCCCAACCCCAAGTTCCATAAGGAGCTTAGGGTCGCCAGAGCCTCGTCTGTTAGTGAAACAGGATTCGCCGCGGATAGGTGAGGTTGACAATTGGGTTTGGAGAAGCTATATGTTGCGCTGGCAACCTGCAGGGTTGCGCTACACAGCCCCTTGAATCTGGTATTTTAGTCGCCTCTTACGACAGGCATACCTACCGCGGGTATATTCTGACCCCCCCTAACCCGCTGGGGGAGCCATGAATTCGTGTTTTGGTCCCTTTCGCTCTGTTGCAT